>BQNB010021957.1:0-63583 GCA_026074375.1 Tanacetum coccineum | reverse complement strand
GTGTTGACTACCTTTAGTGCCTTACTAGATATGATCCTCGATACTTTAGACGTTAGCTATGATGTCGAATTATCCGATGGAAGAACCTCTGAAACTAACACCGTAATTAGAGGTTGTAGTTAGGGTTGTTAGGTCACCCATTCAATATTGACCTAATGCCAGTAGAACTTGGTAGTTTTGACGTCATCATCGGCATGGATTGGTTAGCGAACCATCATGCGGTGATCGTGTGTGATGAGAAGATTGTGCGGATTCCCTATGGAGATGAAGTTTTGATAGTTCAAAGTGATAGAAATGGCAAAGGAAAGAAGTCAAAGTTGAGCATTATATCGTGCACCAAAACTCAAAAATATATTAAGAAAGGTTGCCCAATTTTTCTAGCACAAGTTATGAAAAAGGAAACCAAAGACAAGTTGGAGGAGAAGCGACTTGAGGATGTGCGACTGTACGGGACTTTCTGAAGGTCTTTCCAGAAGATTTTCCTGGATTACCACCAACATGAAAAGTTGAATTCCAAATCGACTTTGTCCCACGTGCTGCTCCTGTGGCACAAGCCCCGTATAGATTAGCACCGTCGAAACTACAAGAATTGTCTACTCAACTACAAGAACTATCTGACAAAGGATTTATAAGACCGAGTTCCTCACCCTGGGGAGCCCCAGTCTTGTTTGTCAAAAAGAAATATGGATCTTTTTGGATGTGTATCGATTATTGTGAACTAAACAAGCTGACTATAAAGAATCGATATCCACTTCCGAGAATTGATGACTTATTTGATCAGTTGCAAGGATCATGTGTTTACTCGAAGATCAACTTGAGGTCTGGTTATCACCAACTCAGAGTTTGTGATGAGGACATTACAAAGACGGCGTTTAGGACTCGCTATGGCCACTACGAGTTCCAAGTAATGCCTTTTGGATTGACAAACGCACAGGCAGTATTCATGGACTTGATGAATCGGGTGTGCAAACCATACTTAGATAAATTCATGATCGTTTTTATCGATGACATCTTGATCTACTCCAAGAGCGAGGAAGAGCATGCAGAACATCTTAAGTTAGTTTTGGAATTGCTTAAGAAGGAAGAATTGTACCCCAATTTTCAAAGTCTGAATTTTGGCTTTCAAAGGTACAATTTCTTGGTCACATGATTGATAGTGAAGGCATTTACGTGGACCCCACTAAGATTGAGTCAATCGAGGATTGGGCATCGCCCAAGGATCCGACAAAAATTCGTTAATTTTTTGGTCTTGCCGGCTATTACTGACGATTTATCAAAGGTTTCTTGAAGATTGCCAAATCTATGACGAAGTTAACTTAGAAGAGCGTGAAGTTTGATTGGACTAAAAAGGCAGAAACTGCATTCCAACTGTTGAAGCAGAAATTATGTAGTGCACCGATCTTGGCTTTACCCGAAGGTAGTGAAAACTTCATGGTTTACTATGATGCTTCTCACAAGGGGTTGTGCGCGGTTCTAATGCAAAAGGAGAAAGTCATCGCCTACGCATCCTGCCAACTCAAGATTCACGAGAAGAATTACACTACACATGACTTAGAACTTGGAGTGGTGGTGTTTGCTCTTAAACTATAAAGACATTATTTGTACGGCACGAAGTGCATTGTGTTCACTGATCATAAGAGCTTGCAACATATTCTTGATCAGAAAGAGTTGAACATGAGACAACGTAGATGGTTGGAATTATTGAGTGACTATGACTACGAAATTTGTTATCATCCGGGAAAGGAGAATGTGATGGCAGATGCTTTGAGCTGAAAGGAACGGATTAAGCTGCTACGAGTTCGAGCTTTGGTTATGACGATTGGTCTAAACCTTCCCGTGTAAATTTTAAATGCTCGGGTTAAGGCGAGAAAGGAAGAGAATTATGGAACCGAAGATTTGGGTGGTATGATTAAGAATCTGGAGCCCCGTGCTGATGGAACGTTATGTTTGAGGAATAAAAGTTAGATGCCCTGTTTTGGCGACTTGAGAACTTTGACTATGCACGAGTCGCATAAGTCAAAGTATTTGAAACATCCTGGATCAGACAAGATGTACCAAGACTTGAAGAAACTGTATTGGTGGCCAAATATGAAAGCTAAGATTGCCACCTACGTCAGTAAGTGTCTGACCTATGCCAAAGTTAAGGTCGAATGCCAAAAACCATCTGATTTGTTAGTTCAACCTGTGATCCCAGTATGGAAGTGGGAGAACATTACTATGGATTTCGTTACTAAGTTGCCAAAGACGTCGACTGGTCTGGATGCAATTTGGGTAATTGTTGACCGACTTACCAAGTCTGCTCATTCCTTACCAATGAAGGAAACCTACTCAATGGAAAAGTTAATGAGACAATACTTGAAGGAAGTAGTCTCAAGACATGGCGTGCCAGTTTCGATTATTTCTGATCGAGATAGTAAATTTACATCTCATTTCTGGCAATCGCTGAACAAAGCTCTAGGTACTCAATTGGATATGAGTACGGCTTATCATCCACAGACAGATGGTCAGAGTAAGAGAACCATCCAAACATTAGAGGACATACTGCGTGCTTGTGTGATTGATTTTGGGAAAGGTTAGGATAGACACCTACCTTTGGTAGAGTTTTCCTACAATAACAATTACCATACGAGTATCAAATCTGCACTGTTTGAAGCACCGTACGGCCAAAAATATCGATCGCCTGTCTGTTGGGCAGAGGTTGGAGATGCTCAGCTTACTGGCCCTGAGATTATTCATGAAACCACAGAAAAGATCATCCAAATCAAGAAGCGTATTTAAGCGGCACGTGATAGACAAAAGAGCTACGCCGATAGGAGACATAAACCATTGGAATTTCAAGTTGGAGATAAGGTTATGTTGAAAGTATTGCCATGGAAAGGGGTGATACGTTTCGGCAAACGGGGAAGATAAATCCTCGTTATATTGGACCTTTCAAAATCCTTGCTAAAGTAGGAACGGTTGCATACTGACTTGAACTCCCAGAGCAACTAAGTCGGGTTCATAGTACTTTTTACGTTTCCAATTTGAAGAAGTGTTTCTCCGATGAACCCCTAGTTATTCCGTTAGATGAAATCCAGATTGATGACAAGCTTAATTTCATTGAAGAACCAGTTGAAATCATGGATCGAGAAGTTAAACGACTAAAGCAAAGCCGCATCCCAATTGTGAAAGTCCATTGGAACTCAAGACGAGGTCCTGAATTTACTTGGGAGCGCGAGGACCAAATGAAGAAAAAGTATCCTCATCTTTTTGCTAACCCTACATCCACGTCTAAAGTTACGTCTTAAGCTTTGAGGACAAATCTCTTTTAACGGGGGAAGGATGTCACACCCCGTAAATTTCAGGTCAATATTTTAAACTTTCCTGACCATTATTTTTTACTTTTATACGTTACGTTTAAATTTAACGTAAAACTAGGAAGTTAACCCGTGTAAATCTGAAAAACGTCATCGGACGCGTTCCGGTTTTGGACTTCAATTAATTTACATGTTATATGCATTATTTTATCATATTAAGTGTTACGTAGGTCACGTTCACTTTCATTTACGATTTATACGTTTTTCGCGTACGTCGTACGGTTTTAGCATTTTACGTCAAACGGAGACCCGGAAACCTGAAATATTTTTGTGTAAACTTTAGTTATCGTAAATCTCGTATTTTAACATCAATAATTTCGTTCATCCCCCCCCCCCTCTTATCAATTTCGGATGCCTAAACCCAAACCAAAACAACCATAAGTCTTGAAATTAAATCAAAGGCATCTTTTTTTTAAGACCCATGCATGTGTGTGATAGTGACACATGAGGAGGTCCATATCATGCACACATAACCATCCAAGGTCAAGAAAAATGCATACTTACACACCTTGACCATGTTTGACTAGCTCTTATACATAGATTATGAACCATGGTCCCAAAAATTTGAAAACCATGGTCCTTGTGGCTTGCCTTTGTCGAACACATATACACACACACTTTGGTGTGTGTTGGTTACTTAGTTGGACATGTGGTCACCCAAAACCCTAGTTACTTCCTATATATACATCACTTCTCACAACTTAGGTCTTCCATTCATTTCATAACCTCTTAAAAATTTCTCATCTCTCTTTCTCCTTCTCCTTGCTCACGACAAACAAACACCCTCTTTAGGGTTTCCATTTCTTTGATTTCTTGCAAGATCCAAGCATACTAGGTTCATTTCTAAGGTTATCCAAGGTGTTTACAAGTATTGATTTATTAATTCAAGGGTTTATTTCAAGATATACAAATTAAGGTTTGGTTATTATTTGAGGTTTTTCAAGATCCAAGTCTTCCATCATCTTCTCTTATATTTCTTAAGCTTGATCTTCATTTTGTAAGCTCACTTTGAAACTTATACTTTCAATTCTATTTTCATTCTATGTTTACTTATGTTCTTGCATAGATCTATAAGTCCTATGGTGTTTGTGTTAATTTTTCTAAAAGAAATGAAATGGGTATGTTAAACAAGGAAACTTTTATAAATCTCTTATGCAAATATTGTGTTTAGGGTTTAAGCGAAGTGATTAGTGTGTTGAATGAATTGTGGGGATTAGATTAGACTAGGTTAAGCGTGGTTTTTGTTGTGGATTAGTTGTGAATGGAGATTAGGATAGATTAGGCACTATTGTGAAGTTTGGTATGAATTTTGAGAGCATTTACAAAAAATAATATTGTTGATCCGTTTTTATTTTTGGGTTTGCGGACACTTAAGAATGTTTTCATTAGGCGTAAAGGTAGTTTTTGGAGAGCTCGTTTCGAGTAGATAGATTTTCATATATTGTACTGTTATCCCATATATTTAATCCAAACACAACATAATAAGCAATACCAAATAAGCAAAAATAAGTAGAAAATAAGCTAGAATGTAGAGAGAGAAACAAGAAGGAAAGATTAGATTTAGAGAGAAATGGTGAGTTACAAATGAAACAAATGCAACCAACACCCTCTCCATGTGTGGAGAGGGTTTCTTTTATACCCTTGGCCTATTACTTGGCACTTGGGCTTTCTTAATGGGTCGGGCTTGGCTTAACTTAGGCTTTGAACCCAAAACATAGACAATATTAGTTTACATTCCAAGCCCGTTAATACCCGACTAGCCTATTACATTACAAGACCTAATTGACTTAATAAGACCGATGACATTCTTGTTTGACTTAATAAAATTAAGGCTAACAATCTCCCCAAATGTTGAGGTCTTCTTTGATCTCCCCAACGTTGATGATATGACGTTTGAGCTTCGCCTTCTTTTGGTCTTGTCTTGTTTGTAATGGCTTTGTTCATTCATGCCTTATGATCTTGATCTTGAGCCTTTATCTTTTGACTTTGAGTTCTTGAGATCTTAATCTTGCATCATCTCATTGACTTGAATCATCTTGATTTGACTTCCTTGATCATCTTGTGCTCTTGACCAACATGCTCATACTTGTTACATTCTTGTTTGACATATATGATCATAAGTCTAACAAACTTCCCAAAATACGATTCTTTGATTGACTTTGAGGCTCTTTGATGATGGGGAAGTTTAGAATCAAATATCTTGATGTTGAACGATTGACTTTGAAAGCTGAGTATGAGCATGCGGTTTATGAATCTGACTTCGCTGGAATGAGGCTGCAACACCGTCGTCTAATCCTGAAATAAGACATGTTAGCAATAAAGATGGTTATGGCTTTGTCATTCATCTTGAGGTTCAGTTGCATTAACCTCTGAGTTTCCGTTTTATAGTATAAATACTATACATGTGATCAGTTAGATTCAGAGAATCTCCTTGACAGGGTTCCAGCTCAAAAAGGTCTGATCTTCTAACACTAGATGTATTAGACTTCCACCATGCTTGCTAGTTCTCATTTACAGAACGTCTCAAAGCAAGAAACCACAGTAAGAGTGAATCAGATAGTTACTATCTTTCTGATTAAGTTGTTAATTCATTTACTGGAACAAGTTTGATTCACATAGAATCGGACCATCATTTCTTTCCAGTTGACACAAGCTTGATTCATATAGAATCTTGCAAGTCACCTACCAAGAGGTTGTTTGATGTTGGCTCAAGCAGGATTTCCATCTTCACTGTGAATACATAGTATCAACTTGGATTGTTTTGGCGAAAGATCCTAGGTAATGCGTGGACTCAACTATTCTCGCTGTGAACTTTATGGTGTTCAACAAGTGTATTTTGACAGTGTGTCCTAATGAGATTTATAATTTGATCTCTTCTGGCTCTAGATTTGATTTGTGCACTTTGGTTTTAGTAATCGGAGGCTAGAGCAGACTGCCACCTATTCAATATCAACAATCTCGAAGGTGAGATGTACAAATAGATAATATGTGATATCTCCATGACAAAATGAGACAACTAGTTTTTTTGAGTGGGAAACCGTATGGCTGGAAGGTTGTGCATTGCATCACTGGATCCATGATGTCGTCTTCAGTATCTGATGTCATCTTGTGTGATTGGAAAATCGATAGAGATTATGTATTGACCGGGTTTCTGCCCTAAGGCTGTAAGATAGTGCTGCATTTGTTTTCACCCTTTTATCCATACATTTCTTTCTTTCATTCTTTAACTCCTTCAATGACTTACCAAAGTCGTAATTTACTTAACACCTTGTTGTGATTCGTTCAAGTGATAGCTAAAATATTAGTCGGAATTTTTCCCTCTTATACTCATTCTCTCTCTAATCATACCTAAGGACTGCTATTTCTAACTATGGATTGTCCTTGGGTAGATCCCTTTGGTTCTGGTTGGATCGTAGGAATTATTCCTAACCTAACCACCTTATAACTTCAGAATCGTCGTGAAATTAATAGGTTGTTGGGTATAGAGATCGAACCATAAAACCATTTTCTGACATTGTTATTTTCAAATACTCCCCCTACACATGTGCACTCACGAGATTCATATTGTTTAGCACATGAAGGAAAGAGTTTGCACTTAGATTCTTAAAGATCACTTTTTTTATTTCATAATTTAATCTCATTTTTCTCCTTTTTTAAATAATAAAACATTAGTATTTGAAATGCCAGTTGATTAAAATTTGACATGAAAAATTCCTCATGGGGAGATAAATATTATACCAGGAGTTATTGCTGAATTCATTTTTCAGAGTGATATGCCTTATGTGAACAATGTATTATTATTATTTGACCATTAAGTTGTTCCTCATTTTAATTTCACAGATGTGTTTGGATACATAAAAAAATGACATTTATGAGATGTATCCAACAACATTAAAAAGCTTTGGTTTTAAAAACTCCCCTACAAAATTGATTTCACATAAAATGACTTTCTCATGTGCTGCAATTCTTTAAATATGCATTCGAGCAAGGAGTGTTGAACACGCAATTTTAACAATACCACTTTTTTTGGAAAGATACCACAATTTATATTGTAAACAATTTAACATTGAAAGTTCTTTTTGAACCTAAATTGTGTTCAATGATTTAAGAATCGATGGAGACCTTACTCTTCTTATTTGTAGAGAGTAAGCGCACTGAAGCATGACACGTCCCTATTACTTTCGGCGTCCGAGTTTTTCACTGATAATGTACATATGGTCACTATGAGAAAATTTAGATATGGGACATGTTTTTTTGAAAGCATTTGAAACTCTTGCTCGAACTTCATTTACACGCCTGTGTCGATGTTAATCAACATTTCTAGGTACGTAAATGTTATCGATTTCAAGAGACATGTCGAGAAGATTCTTTTTGGTATTTTTGAAATTTTATGATTTTATATTTTGTTTTATAGATTTTATATTTTTGTATTTTCTTTTTGTTGGTTCTATATTTTTGTATTTTCTTTTTCAAAAATATTTATAAATCAAAATAAAGAGAAATCAAAAATATTTACAAATCGAAGTTTCCATCAGCAGTGACAGTTTCTAGAGTTGAAGTAGATGAAGTTGAATCAGGTTGTTGTTGACGTTTATCGGATGCATCAGCAGTAGAACAGCGGAAGACTTTGAAACAACTTGATTTTCTCCATTGAAATATTCTTCGAACAAAGGACCGAATAGCAAATCCATCTCATTTGACGTTGTTACTGTCTCAGCTGCTGTAGGAACTTTTGTTGACATTGTGGTGCGAGGCTTGAACCGTTTTGTTCAAACGTCATTCGACATTAAGGTTCGAGGCTTGAACTGTTGTGTTCAAACGTCATTTGACATTGAGGTTCGAGGCTTGAACTATTGTGTTCAAATGTCATTCTTCTGTATCATCATTTGTGAATCCACTTTGATAATGGTTTCTGAGATATCAGCTTTTTCAGCAACCATACTCTGAGATTTTCCTTGTTGACATTACATAAGGTACCTGGACTTAAAGCAAGACTTTGTTCCTTCTAAACATTGATTGATGTACCTGCACTTAAATCCAGAGTTTGTTTGCTTTCATGAATATTAGGGATATCTACATTTGAATCATGTGTGAGTTTACTGTCAACCTTGCCCGTGCAAGAGTCGAATGTTTTTCCTGTAGGAATCCACCTAAGACCAACAGATTTGAAAATTCTACCCGTGGGTTTCCACCTTATATCAGATCTAGTAGATGTTTTCTCATACACAGCGAAAGTCTTATTAGGAGAAAACCTATCTCTTGTAAAGATCTGCCTACCAGGTTTCTGAGTATGACTTTTTTGATCTACGGGTTTGTTACTGTTTCTGGTCTTATGGGATTGAATCTTAGCATGCGAGTTTACTTCCTTCAGAGTTTAGTTTACAAGCATCATGATTTGCAATTAATGACACATTTATGACATGTAGAGCAAACAAATTGTTGAATCTGAGAAAGAAGTGTAGACTTTTACGAGTGATCTGCTTTGGACCAGCCGTTATACGCTAACGCGACTACTCTTAGATACAGGCAAACTCCTAGATGTTTGATTGTTGCTCCTAGGTTTTTGTTTGCTATCATCAGCAGTGCATTGAAATCTAGCAGAAGGCATCACACTAGTTTTTGAGTTCCTATCTCTTTCTTGTGTCTTTTTCTTAGCTTCATTTAGATAGTAATTATGAACCATGTCATTTGAATCTCAATCTTTGGAATGTTCTTAGACACTTTCCTAGATGAAGTAGCAGGCAATCATGTAAATTTAGGTTTGCAAAGGCGGATTCTGTTTTCTTAGGCAGATAATTGTTGAGTGACTGTTTTTGAAAATTGTTCATTCACATAACTTGGGAGGAAAATCGGTCGTTTGACATATTGAGGCCTTTCAAATTTTTAATCGCATTCGGTTGTCTAATAACTATTGGTTTCTTAGTGATGGTTATTAAACCGGTTTCCCCAAGGACTGATGTTTTATCAAACTTAGTATCTACACTATGTCCTTTTAACTTCCTTAAGTTATTTTTTAAAGCATCAATTGCAAAAACCTTTTCATGAATCTGAGCTTTTAAATCAGCATTATTAGCAAGCAAAGAAGTTGTTTGTTCTATAGTCTTAGATCTCATAATTTTAATAGAATCATACAAATCTTTGTAATGCTTTTTTAAAGTTTCATTTTCCTTACGTAATTTAGCCACACTATGTTCTAATTTGATGTTCATTGTTTCAAGTACATCAATTTTCTTTTTAAATTTGGCTTATTACTTGTTTCATTCAAATTTAACCATGGTTGCCCTGATTTTAAAGCCTTGATTTTTGATATTTAAGTGCTGAGGTATACAATGTGCTTCCATTCTTGAAAAATCTTTTTGAAATTAGGCAACAATCTTTTTGAGTAAAATATTTTCAGACTCGAGTGATTGTTTTGAGTAGTCAGTTGTCTGGTTATCAGGTGATGAATCAAGCATAAGACTTTTAACTTGACATTTTTCAGGATACTGGTCAACCCTACCTTCATTAATGATTTCAGGTTGCTCAGTATGTTGTTGTCCTATAGCAAAGATATTACATTCAACAGTCAATTGTACTCGCTCTTCATCATATATGGGTCTGATATCTGCATCATCAGCATCTGTATCATTCCCTGACCTGCTTCCATCATCTTGCACTTCTGATTCTATTACACTGCTTTCTATGACAACCAAATCAGCATCTACTGCTTTACCCGTATCAATTTTACTCTCGTGGGTCTGCAACTGTCTTTTATGCACCCTTCTATCATACTGTCTTTGATGACGTGTTCTTTCAGCAACGGACTTCTTAACATTACCCATGTGTTGGAGTAGTGTATCTTTGAAGTGTTTAACCTCGATTATAGTGTATTTAACAAAGTACTTATCTGTCATTTGACTATCATAATCCAAAGTAAATTATGAATCGATGAACTTCTAAAACTGGTTGTTTACCACCCAAACGGCTGCCATGAATCGATCTTCTTGAAATTCATCTTTGTCAAGTTGCTTTTGTAGTTGATCTACGTTGAGGATCATTGTACTTGTGAAAGTATCAACATCTTGACCAAAGAGTGACATGAATGCCTGTTTGAATCCATGTTCGATGCGAGTGCCTTTTAAGTCTCTTTTAGAAAGAACTTGAAGGAGTGTAATGATGAAGAGATTGAAAATATGTCCTGCATCTCCTTTTGGCTTTTTGACCCCCTCTTGTATTTGATTGCATGCACATCTTTTGTTTCAGAATTCAAGCTGCTTTCCTTTACTGATTTGCTGGATGCAGTCTCTGAATTACTGTCTTTTTTCTCAGAACAAGTGTTTTGTATGACAACTAAATCATCTTTCAATGACTCAACATTCAATGCTTGAATTGGATTTGAATGATCTTCTTGTGTTTGCATCAACTTCTTTTGTTTCAACAATTGCGGAGTCCGTTGTTGATGAAGAGTTATCTCAAGCATGTATTTCCCAATGGAATCCATGTTAAAGATCATTGCATCGTATAAGGATTGAGCATCAAATCTTGTATATTTCTGCATACGCGCTTTGAATTCTGAATTGAAAGCATTTTCAAACGTTGTTCTGAGCTTTGTCAAAATAGTCTTGCAATCATTCTGAGAAATTGTTTCTTTGGTAAGATGTTGTTCGAGTCAATCAAAGTCTTGAGAG
Source organism: Tanacetum coccineum (assembly GCA_026074375.1). Lineage (NCBI taxonomy): Eukaryota > Viridiplantae > Streptophyta > Magnoliopsida > Asterales > Asteraceae > Tanacetum > Tanacetum coccineum. The sequence goes on along the minus strand of BQNB010021957.1, from coordinate 52,560 downwards.
AATGTTCTCTTGAAGATAGACATGGTACCAAAGTCTTGTAAAGTTTCTGTGAGAAACTTAAATTGTGACTGAATTGCTCGAAGACTGTTCATGCATTTACTTCTTGAAAGTTGTGTCTTCTCTTGAACTTTAGAAGTTGAACACGAAGAAACTTTGTCATTGTGAAGAACACTTGATGTTTGATGTTGCAAATTGGTATTGGTATTTGACATTTTGATGTTGTGAATGGATATCGGATCTTAAGTGAGTAAAGTGATTGTTTTTGTGGATTGAAATCAATTAATGTTCTTGGGATTTTACAAGTCATGGATTTAAACTGAGAAAAGAATGGAATCTTTCGCGGGATTTTACAAAATCAAGAAGAAACCGTGAAACAATAATTGTTGTTGTTGAAGAACTTGAGCTTTTGTAGACGATTGGTGAGCTAAAAACGAAGAACGGTGAACACACTTGCAACTTAAAATAATTAACGGTTGATTAAAACAAAAATGAGGACAAACGATGCAATTGAAATCCAAGTTTAATGCTTCACGGTTGTTAAATAAAGTTGTAAGGACGAATGGTGCAAAAACGGTTCACCTTGAAGGGCTAACGGCTGAATTATAGCGATTAAGGACTAATGGTGTAAGGTATATTCAACAATAGGGGTTAACAAACTAACAAAAGGACAAATGATGATTTGGTTGTGAAATTCAGGGACTGGAGTTGCAATTTTTGAAATTTGATTAATAAAGACAACAATTCCCTCCAATTTTTCTTTCTTCTTCGTATGAAACTTTAAAAATGCAACGATTGGTGTTTTACTTCTTGTGTGTTCGATTCTTTATCGTCAACAAAAACAAAATACACCACGATGTTCGTTGAGAGACCGCGATCTTAACGGTATATGTTAGAAGATCCGCGAGCAACCGAAACACGAACCCGAAAAACCCGAAATTACACGAAACGAGCACGTTTAACCATTTTTGCTTATGTATAGATCGCCCTTGTTAAAAACGTATATTTCGCCCTATGCAAATGTATAACTCGCCCTACAAAAAAAGGGTATAGATCGCCTTCTTTGCAACTTGTATAGATCGCCCTATGCAAACGTATACTTTGCCTTACAAAAAAGGGTATAGATCGCCTTTTTTGCAACTTGTATAGATCGCCCTATGCAAACGTATACTTCGCCTTACAAAAAAAAACGGTATAGATCGCCTTCTTTGCAACTTGTATAGATCGCCCTATGCAAACGTATACTTCGCCTTACAAAAAAAAACGGTATAGATCGCCTTCTTTGCAACTTGTATAGATCGCCTACACGAATGTTGTATAGTTCGCCCACAAGAAAAACAAAACGTACTATGTCCTTCGTCCTTGTATTTGTCTTCTTGAGAAACCAACAAAAAAACCAACCGTCCTTGTTCCTAACAACTTGGATCTTGGTCTCTCTTTTTTCCAACCCGTTAGTACCACAAATAAGCCAAGAAATGGCTTAATGAATAAGCTATGTTTAACAAACAAATAAGACATTTTCTTTGAAAATAAGCTTAAAAATAATCCGTTGTAAAACCAATAAACAACCAATAATATTACGACTTAGTAAGCTATGTTATTTATTATTGTATTTGAGAAACTGACCAAAATAAGCCCAAAGTAGGAATTGCAACAGTAAGCCCAAGATTTTCCACGTTAAAAGTTAAAAAAAATATACAAAATCCTTTAAAAGGAAATAAGCTACGACAGTTTTATGAAATACGCTGCTAATGGGTTTTGAAAAGAAAGCTCAATACTATGTATCTAATAATCACTAAAAAGAAGAAAGAAAGAAGAAAAAAAATCGATTACAGTAAGCCACAAATAAGTCGAATCACAAACAACACCACGACACCACTAAACCCACCCGTGGCGAGTGATACCAAATGTTATCCCATATATTTAATCCAAACACAACATAATAAGCAATACCAAATAAGCAAGAATGAGTAGAAAATAAGCTAGAATGTAGAGAGAGAAAGTAAAGAGAGAAACAAGAAGGAAAGATTAGATTTAGAGAGAAATGGTGAGTTACAAATGAAACAAATGCAACCAACACCCTCTCCATGTGTGGAGAGGGTTTCTTTTATACCCTTGGGCTATTACTTGGCACTTGGGCTTTCTTAATGGGCCGGACTTGGCTTAACTTGGGCTTTGAACCCGAAACATAGACAATATTAGTTTACATTCCAAGCCCGTTAATACCCGACTAGCCTATTACATTACAAAACCTAATTGACTTAATAAGACCGATGACATTCTTGTTTGGCTTAATAAAATTAAGGCTAACATGTATACTAAAATTGGACATAAAATAGCCAAGTTATAGCCAAATGAAACTTGAAACATCTTTCGGCAAAATAATTAATATAGGTGCTGATGTAAATAGTAAAATGAGTTTTCGGATGCTTTCGAGATTATTTGAGCTTTTAAAACATTAGCGAAAGATATAGTATCATATATATATATATAATACATATAGAGATGATATATATATATATATATACTATAAATAAATATATATATATATATATATATATATATTTATATATATATATATATATATATATATATATATATATATCGATTAGGATCATTAGGAATGTCGTTAACATATTTTAAGGAAACGCGTTAAGGTTTCTAAAAATAGTAAGTTTGGTAAATATTAGCTAGGTAGAGATGAAGGTTAGACGTGTATGGTTCTTTAGTGTGTTATGGAAATATGGATTTAGCAAATATAGGGGACGATATTAATGTCCCGAAACTAAAAACTTTCCTAAAATAGAAACTTACTAAAAATGGCATTTTTTGGTTAAACGCCAAAACTTAACGAAAAACTCTATAATTTTATTTAGTCACGTTTTGATAATTAAGCTAAAGCACAAACACTCATGGATGACTTTTTCGCTCATAAATGTTTTGTATACCTTCCGTCTTTCTAAGACGCGTCATTGATTTAGGTCGCAAGTAGGACCTCTTGCATTATAATCTCTTCGATAGAATATTATCTCACGATATGCTAGATAAATTGTGAGTTTCTAGCCCTGAACGTTTTAACTATTTCTACTTTACTACTTTGGGGTGAGAACATTACTTGTTTTTAAACTATGGACACAGTTTGGTTCTACATATTACCTTTTCCGATTAACCGTGCTGCCTAAGTGTGAATAGACCACCTAATGCCGAACTAACATAACCGTTTAATTCTTAAAAACCTGAAAAACCCCGTACTGGTTCATTGAGCGCGATTTTGTAGAATAGATTCTATTTGGGACAAATTATCCCTATCCGAGGTGAAAGTATCCTCTTACTAGATTGGAGAGAAAAACAACAAAAGGATATATACCATTCGATTTCACTATGATCTTGGTAGAATACCAACTAGGAGGGCATTAAATTCTTGATTGGCATATAATATGTGTTCTTCTTTGAAAATTGAGCCTCTGTGTCATGTAGCTTAGTGCAACGGTAAATACTATTTATGTGAAGTTGTATCTATTTAAACTTAGCCACAATGCTCCTGAGAACTGTGTCCACTTTTTAATACTAAAATCAACCTATGAATTCACCAACTTTATGTTGACTGTTTTAAGCATGTTTTCTCAGGTGTTTAGCTGGATTATTCTTGAGGTGCTAATTGATGTTGCATGCATTTCCGGGTGTCTTTCAAGAATATTTATCTTTAAATTTTCAATACTCGTTGTCTTAAAAACATGTTATGGTTCTGCTGCACTTGTCTTAAGCTTCCGCTAAAACTATTTTGTTTATGTTAAGAATATTGCAAGACTTATTTTGTTTTTAATCAAAGCAACGAGTTATGTTTTATCAAACGTCCATATAGTGGTCGTTTACTTGATCTTGTGTGATGTATATTATGACGTCACGCCCTCGGACACGTGTTTTTGTCCAGGCCCCGTTTAGGGGTGTGACAATATCAAACCAACCCTCCTTCTCCTGATGACATCATTTCGTTTATTCGAACTGATCGAGAAGGTCAAGTCACTCGCATCTGTCATGAGCAAGAAATTGATGTCCAAGATCATCAAATTCTCACTCGTGAAATTGTGTCTACCTTAAAACCTTTGGAAGAAATTATTCAGGAAAATGTTTTCTGTCTGGGGGGTAATCGGGACCATGTTTCCGCGTGTCTTTGTTACATGCTTTATTGTGTTGTAAACTCTAGAAAATTCAATCTCTCCTATTACGTAGTGAAACAAATGGAGTGGGTCGCTAAACAATCTAGGTTAATTCTACCATATGGTATGCTCTTAACCCGTTTGTTTAAATTCGTCATGAACGAGTGTCCTGAGTTGTCAAACATCCTCATGTCCTACGTACGGTCGTGTCCATGAATCCTCTTTATACCAGCACCCTCAAGATCAAAAACTAGAAAGGATTCACGGCAATCAAAAGAGGGTCTTCACACCACTTCTTCTTCCTCCAACCTTTGATCAACTATCTCCACTCACCTTAATGATGAATCGTATGGAAATGAAGAAGGGACCTCGCGTGCAAGAACTCCTTCTCCCATTCACTTTGTTAACTCTTTAACAAACGACGTTCCTTGAGTCTTTCAAAACCCACTGAACATTGACCCTCACATGGAACCATTTTATACCCGCCAAACCAAAATCATCAACTATCAAGTTCAAATTAGAGATGAGCATCGTAGTGGATTAAGGTCAACCGGGAAAGGGCTCAGAAATTTATGGAGAAACATGAAGAAGGTGAGCATATGAAAATTGATTTGTGACATTATTAATTATACTAATTACTACCTTATGAAGCTTAAGCACTTAAACTCATGCTACTTAGTGGTAACTTAGTACGTATTACGGGCAACATAACTTGCCTTGGATGATCTTTCGATTTTATCATCCTAAACACTTGATTGCATGCACCTTGATACACTATGGTTACTTATATGATACTATGCATGCTTATATCTTGATCAATTTGCCTACATGTGCTTCCTTAATAGTATTTAGGATAGTTGATTTTGTAAATTTGATTATTAAGTATTAGATGATTCATGATAAAATAAGATTGACTGAAAAAGAGAAAATCTAGGAAACTTTTCTATACAGGATCTACAGGAGAACTGGAAAATTTTCATGTCTCCAGAGAACGGCCCCTATAAATAAGGGGTGGCCACCTAATATATCCGGGACCACCAAAAATATATGGGACCGCCATCAGAGTCACAGAAAATTTTACTGTGACTACCTGATTTTCTATGCAATTGACTATTCTTTCTTAGGCCCAGCTAAACTTCTTGCATTTTGCTAAACCAATTTTGGAATCTATCCTCTTAATCCTCATGCTTTTCTACTTTGATCCTATGCTTCTTAATTAAATAAGGCATCCTTCCCACTCTTCTTAGACCATCTCATCTTCTTCAAACATTCAACCATGAATTCCACTCAGCATCTTCTTTAAACCCCTTCCAAGAAAATCAAACTAACCATAATCCCTCCTAGACAACTCTTTGTTAACATCTCAGTGATGAAGATTGTCCACCCACCAAACCTTCTCCAACAAACAACAATTCAATCTCTAACTCCTCCAAATTCAACATAAAAGTCCATCCACCAATCAAACCTCATCAAGCCAAGAGAACACATCTTCTTCTTTTCAATCAAAACTTCAAATTTCACCACTATCATCAAATGAACCAACCTCTCCTCAACCTTTTAACCCTTTGCTTGATAACATCTCGGATGTTCCTCCTAGACCTTCAAATCTTTAACCACTTCAAATTTATCCTTCTTTAGATATCACACTTTCTTTGTCACCAATCCCTTCTCTTGATCACATTCCTGATACTCCATCACCACCTTCACCACAACCACAACCTCAACCACCTCTCATGGGTCATCCTAGTTACTTTAACTATCATGACTATCATGGGTCAACTTGTCTTTGTTGTTTCACAACCGAAATCTTATCATTTCTCTTAGGGATGAAATGAACCTAATGTTTGCTCACCTTGAGTATCTTCTCACCTCCACCATGAATTCACTCTCACCACCTAACCCTTAAAAATTAGGTCATATCACCTCATAATTGGTCACCCTAACCCTCTTGCTCAAAGTCATTTCCTATGAATCAAGGATCATCTAGGACTTATGCCATGATATCTTTATCTACCTTTTGTAGTATGTTTAAATTGTGATGTAGTGTATGAATGAATGTTTCTTTGTCAAGTCTTAGTTCTATTTTCATTGCAATCAATGCTTCTTGTATGAGCTTATTAAGTAATGAATAAAGCCACTTTATGTTTTATTGCATAAATTGCTATATTGCTACTTGTGGAAAGATATTTGTCTTGCACTTGTACCTCTAACTTTGTTTTGTAGCAAACATTTTTCGTAAGATCGATCCCTTGGTGCCCCAAATGAGGGGGAGCATACATCAAGGGGGAGTCTTGATATCGTCGACTTCTTTCTTTCTACATCAATTTAACGATCATTCTTTTTTAATTCGACAAAAAGGGGGAGAAATGGAATGAAAACCCATTAATAATTTGAAACCTTTAATTTTATACAAAATAAGTTTATATTTTGTCATCATCAAAAAAGGAGAGATTGTTAATACAAATAATGTCTTAAAAAGTTATTTATATTTTTCGACCTCTCAATGTTTTGATAATAACAAAATGTAAAAACGTTTACAATAAAAATAAACGTTTACAAATTATTAATCGTATAATTCTATTTATAAGATTTATAAGATTAATCACTTAATGTATGAACAAACAAATCATTAAGCATGATTAATGATCAAGAAAATATTTTTTTTAACCATTACATTTTCACAAAAGTATTTTTACAAAATAAAAATACATAAATATTTTTTTAAATAAAAGAAAATGGTTTATTTAAATAATAAAATTTGAATAAGGTTTTCTTCCCAAAATGAAAGCTTCCATACTGATACAACCAACCCCACAAAAAGACAAAAACATGAGCATAGTCTACTGGGCGGCCCCTTTATAGGCCTGGCGGCCCCCAGATATATCTAGGACCGCCAGAACCGCCCCCAGTGACCGTTGGGTTTTTCTGCCTATAAATACTTCTTCATTCCCAGCAAAAAATCATACCTCTTAGCTTGAAATTTTCAGATAACTTTCTCTCTCTAAAAATCTTATTTCTCTCTCTAAATCTCTTGATCACTAACATTCTTAGATCTTGTTTCAATTGGTCTAATCTCCTCTTCTCATCTTTCCTTTCTCATTCAAGTGTAAGAGAAGAACATTCGTATTCGCCAAGAAACAAATTGTTATTTAGTGATCTCTCCTCTATTCTTCTAAGTATCAAATCTCTATTGTAATTATCTTGTAATTGTGTGATTCGGATTGTGTGTATATCCGATAGTGTAGATCTTGTGAGTGTATAGTGATTATGAAGTGATAGATTGGTTCTACCTAAGATTAGGACTCAACATTTAGCTTAGTGTCGGAAAATAACGTAAGCGACGTGTAAATGATTTTCTCCGCCTGAAGAGAGCTTGTTGACATAGTAAAATCTCGAGTAGGATACTCGGGGAGTGGAGTAGGGCGAATAAGAGCTTCGTAGCCGAACCACTATAAATTTTGGTGTCTTGATTTGATTGTTCCTTCTCTCATCTCTTTATAATGTTGTGATTGTTATTTACCATTAGTTTAGATATTTACTTTGTTGATTCATATTGTTGATTGGTTAAACATACTACTCGAATAAATTCGTGTATAAAAATGACAGCTACTTTTCTGATAAATATAGATTGCTGATTGATTTTTCAACGGCGGTTTTGTGGCACTTTGAAAGTCGTTTCGACTTCGGCGAATACACGAAAAGTTGTTCAGAATGACGTTTTCTATAAAAACTCTTTTCGGTCAAAGTCACGAAAACGTGATATAGCGGGTCAAAACTGGTGGTCAAACTGCTGCGTTTTTATTAAAAATACAAGTAACAGCAGAATTGAAAAATGGCGTTTTGGTCATTTTCTGTCGAGATTCAGGTCCCGGCAAAAACTAAATAGTTGTCCGGAATATCGTTTTGCATAAAATATCTTCTTTGTCCGAATCGTAAAAATGTGTTTAAAGGGGCGTTAGCGGGGTCAGATTTGGGTAAAATTAAATATAAGTATAAAGTCAAACTAAGTCTAGCAGGGGACTTTTGAATGTCAAGGTGTTAATATAAACCTGTCGGATTGTCGTTTGAGGATAATTTGACTCTATTATTACTACAAGTTAGTTATTTTTATTAAACTCAACAAAGATTCGAATGAGTGTAAATTCTAAAAATAGAAACAATTTCGTATAATCGTAAAATAATATCGTATGAGTAATTGATAATTCACATTGCATGTCGAGGGATCGACTAGATAACTATCTAAATTATTATCAAAATATTTTTGATACGAGACTTATAAATATGGTAACTTTCCGAAAATAATAACTTTTCAAAAATAGAAAGTTTCTTAAAATAGAAAATATTCGATTAAGCGAGGTATGGTGTAAATAAAAGAATGATCATAACCTAATATTGTGGGGTTTTAGGATCTAAGGCGCAAGTGGATTTCTCATCATATGTACGAGTATATATACTATATATATATATATATATGATTTTTTGATACGATATACGCATCGTTGATTATACTTTTCGGTATAGTAATCGAGCGACTCTAATTATAGGTCATTATCGCGTTTGTGGATTTTCGTGCTAGACTTCATTGTTTGATTATCGGCTTTTGATCGAGGTGAGTTCATAGCCTCGCTTTTAAAGTTTTTAATGTTTTTAACTCAGCGAGGGAGATATATTGCTTGTTTTGTGAAATTGAACGCAAACTGTTTTTGATACTTGGATATGATTCCTTCACTACTGAGTATATTCCTTTTTGATGTGTGACCGTTAGTTACCATGTGTTGGTGAACGTTAATGCATTAAATAGATCTATTGGGTCTGACAACCCTATTCGGGGTTTGAATCAGTTGTGACCACCCTGTCAAACGGACATGTTATGGTTAGTATTAGGGGAAGTGGCATACTTTCCGGTCATGATTTCATCCTACGGGATGAATGTGTTAAGTTTCGGTACACGGGCTCATTAGTTGGAAATCATAAAAGTTATAACTTGCTTACTCTCAAAGCAATGTTATTGATGTTTTGTGGAACCAAATTATGCGTTCTATGTGTAAATTGTAAACTATATGAATTCACTCAACGTTTTGTTGACGTTTTAAGCATGTATCTCAGGTTATTGTTGTTGATGGATGGATGGGACGGAACGCGGATATCAAGGACGGTGCCTCGGTGAAGTAGAGTCATAAACTAAATGAATGTTTTATAAATCAAGTCGTGTTGTGACTTTTAGAAATAGTTTCTATAATGGTATTGGGACATATGTAACTCTGATCTTTCTTATTAAATAAAAAATTGTGTTTTATTAAGTATTCTGAACGTTGTGCATGTATATGAAGTAGCACCCAATTGTGGTATTCGAAGAGTTCAATTTTGGGGTGTTACTAGTTAAGGTACCAGAGTACTAGCTGTAGTATCTAAGTCGTTTTACAAAAACTTGGACAACAACTGTTGTTCGGAAAAGATTCACGGTGGTCTTTCACCGTTGTCGATTATCTCGCAGCGCGTGTTGCTCCTAATCTTTAGAAGCCTTATGTGGTATATTTAATTGCATATTATGTGCGTAACAAGTGGATGCCACTTGGTATAAGTAATGAGTATATATGTATATACATATACATACGACATCCGTTCTATGGTGTACAAATATATGTATCTTGACATTCGCTTCCTGCGAAGATTTTAATTTCTTTAAACATTTCAATGCGATATTGTTGGGAAAAACAAGTCAATCGGTCAACGTACTGCTAAGCAAAAGGTCAAAGTACTGCTAAGTAGAAAGTCAAGGTACTGCCAGTCAAAGATCGAAGTATTGCCGTGGATAAAGGAATCTTAAAGGATTATCATTTAAATGGTTATGTTAGTAATTATCTTGTAACAGTTAGTTTAATGATTAGTATTGATTAGTGTTTATGTCATACAAGGACTCTACATCTACTAGGAGGTGATCCTCTGTTTATAAATGATTTTTCTAGGAAAGAATTAAGAGATATAGAAAAAACACGAGTTTAAGAATTATTAGTATTGTATTAGGATTGCCAATATAGGCAGATTCAGAAAGGTTTAATAATAGAAAATCGTTGAGAAAAACTATTGTGTGTTATTCTTAAGTACTGCAAACTAGATTCGCCTAGATTGTCAGTTTATCAGTGTTTCATATAAGAGTATCGATCCTACAAGTGGTATCTAGAGCTTGGGAGAGGACTCTGATCTTGCAGAACTTTTAATCAATCGTATCTTTCTAAAAATATAAGAAGATGTTCTGATACAGAACCTATCCCTCCCACCTCGTTGTTACTGCTCTTAGAATCCTATAATCAAGAAAGATGAATATGACTATGTCCTATGAAGATGCGTCAGTATATCGTGCTATCACTGATTACATACTATGGACATAAATCACCCATGGAAAAACCAAACCACAACTGATCCTGCATTCTCCCTCAGTGTCATGCACCAAAGACTTCACTTGCTGCAAACGCAAGAAAGGAAACAATGAGAAAGCCCTTAATTAAATTACTGCTTTATGCCATACCTGATAGACATCTTCTCAGTTTCATGATGCTGTAGATGCAAGTCTTTATGGAGCCATAAAAGCAAGATTTGCGAGGAAACGAGCATCAAAGAAGATGCACGTCAAAAGATCTGTTGAAACAACAATTGAGACATTTTACTATGGATCTAGGGAAGAAACTAGATCAGCATCGAAAGGGTTTCAAGCATATTCTTTGCATGCTTGAATTCATGATGTAGGTGTCCATTGAAGATGAAATTGAAGTTTCTAAGAAGTACCATCTGTGTGGCATGTAGTGGCTACCATGATTTGGGACAAACCTTGGATTAGACGAGGTTAGACTTGATGATCTATACAACAACTTAAAGGTGTATGAGCATGTATTGAAGGGTTCTTATTTTATTTATTTTGTTCTTCTTTGCTTTTATAAGATTGTTCTCAAAATTCAAACTCTCAAAAAGTGCTTTTCTGTCCAAGATGACAAAGGAGTACTTTGAAAACATGTTCTTGCTGAAACCAGCCATTATCCAAAATTGGATATACTCAAGCTATCTCGAGCAAGTGCCAACTGCTCCCAACTGTGCTCTCACTCAGATGAAATTCATATGTTCCTTCTACTTGCTCAACAAGCATCTATGCAAGTGGCTATGATAACAGCCAAGGATAAGGAAGTTTATGAGGAAGATCTAGGACAGACCATTGACCTCAAGCCAACGCATGGGGATTACCTTTGATAAGTCAAAAATGGAATGCTCTTTAACTGTCAAAAATTTTAGGTCATTTTGCTAGAGAGTGTAGATTTGGCTAAATACCAGGAAAAACTGAGCAAATGGTCGTAAATGAAAAAGAGGATTGTGGCTATTGAAGATTCTAAAACTAAAACAGGCCTTTGGTTGGCAACAGACAAAATGAGATATTGATTGGACCAAGGAATTTGATGCTGAACCAGTGACATATGCTATGAAGGCACTGATGGGTTTGAACAAATTGGATTGGAGCATAGAGTTTGATGCAGAGCACAAGCCACTTTGGACAAGATGGACTGATGATTTTAGACTGGAGCTACAAAGCTGATGATGCCACTAGTATCTCTAGCTTGATGGCTATAAATCAGAGGTACCTTATGTGCAAATGTAGTAAGTCTGCCTCCTATAAACTGTTGCTTGAAAACTACAAAAAGAAAGAGATAATTTTCAAAATCTAGGACTGAATTCTAGGATATCAAATGAAGCTTGGAGTCATAGAGGTCATACTTAAAACACATGAAAGAATGAATATGCAGGGTGGATAAGCTCATATGAACAAATGGAATATGACTTAAAGATAAGAGATTTGAAACTAGAAGAAAAACAAAAGAGAATAGACAAGCCTTAAAAAGAACGAGAAGATTCAAAGTAAAACTTTGAGAAATGGACAAATGTCTTCTGGACTTCAAAACGAAGTCTAACAAACAATGATATGTGTCTGATAAGTCATGTATCGGGTTTGGGATTGAGTCTTGAATAGTATGGAAATGTGACATTTATCTAGGGATGAAATTTGACTGATTTGCGTAGTACGAAAAATTTCAAAGAGAAAAGGTCTACAAAGCAGTACTCCATCCTACAGGTACAATTATTCCTCCTCGGGGCAAATGTCTCCTTTACAGGAATAGATGAACTAGATTAGAAATAAAGTTGTTAATCAAGAGAAAACAAAATCTAGTCAATCAGCAATTTGATAGAAATAAGTATAATTGAAGATTGGGTTCGATAGTGGATGTTGAAGAGACTGATGTTTAGAAAGTCAAGGAAACTGCTTTAACTCAGAGAATAGTGAAACATCTTTTGAAAACAGGTCACCAAACAGTCAAAACAGTGTTGGTCAAGAATCTAGGACAAAGGGACTTGGAACAAGGGGGTAAACTATGTTTTGTATGTTACAGTTCATAATCACTAATTAAGGATTGTAACTACATGAAAGAACCTTCAAAACACACCCAAAACTCATAAACCTAAGGGAAACATGGTTCAGGGAAACAAAGGACCAGTTTGGAACAACATCAAAGAGTGAATACCAGAGTAATTCTCAAGAAACTCTAGGTACCCTCACCAAAGGAGATCCTTTATTCCATCTGCGTCTTACAAGGGATGGGTTTTGTAGTACTGCTAGACCAAAACAATGACCCAAACAGTACTTCAAAAAGTATGCTAAATGTTGGGGACTTATCAAGGTACTGCTAGATAAAGAGTACCACAGGCAGTTACTTTCACAAATAGTACTGGTAGACCTTATATCAAGGATGGATAAAACATGAAGACCTAGAACCTAAAGCTATTTCACCATCATCAAGGTCTTCTACCACAAAGGATCCTCTTAGACCACATAGACCAAGAAAATTTGTGAAATCTATCTGGGTAAAAGAAAGAAGTACTATTGAATCCCTAGCAGTACTTCCACAAACTAGTCAAAAAGTATGCAATGATAATCAAAACAAACAAGGAGACCAAAAGGGGAAACTATCTAGATTCTGTTAATAGGATAATGGATTTTACACTCAAACATTTTGAGTAATGTAAATCCATTAGGGGTATCCAAGTCAGTTATGGCTTGGGTCCCTAAAAGAGTCTAGATGCTTGAAATTGTTTGTTAAGGGCCCCAAGAAAAAAAAAAAATACAGAAGGAACGATTCAATGACTATGCTTATCATTGTCCAGTGGTGCTATTGAGTAGACGGGAGAACAAGGACAAGCTGTCGATTTTTAAAGAGTTCAAAGGGTGGTTATGTAGCTTTTGGAAATGGACTCTAAAGGTGGAAGATCTCGGGAAAAAGAACCATTAAGACATCAAGCTTAGACTTGAGAAAGTTAGCTATGTGGAGGAGCTCAAGTTTATCTCTTATCTGTTTTCTCAAATCTGTGTACAAGTAAGCACACTGTCTCTTTCACTGAAAGGAGTGTTTATCTTATCTCCAAAGTTTAAGTTTGTTGATGAAGACCTGGTGATACTTCGAGCTCCTAGAAAGAATGATGTATACAGCCTGGATCTAAAGAATATTATTCCCTCTGGTGGAATCACTTTTTTTTGGTTGCAAAGGCAACAGGGATGAAGCTGTCCTTATGGCACGTAAGATTGGGGCATGTCAACTTCAAAAATATCAACAAGTTGGTTAAAGGCAATCTGGTTAGGGGTTTACCTTCAAAGGACATTCATGCCTTGAATCACTATGTTTTGGCATGTAGAAAGGGTAAACAGCACAGGGCATCTTGCAAGAAGATTGAAGAAAGAACCATCAGAGAACCTCTTGAATTGCTCTATATGGATTTGTTTGGACCTGTTTCAGTAGAAAGTGTGAATAAGAAGAAGTACTGCTTGGTGGTCACAGATGACTGTAGTAAATTCAGTTGGGTGTTTTTCTTGGCTTACAAGGATGAAACATCTTGTATGCTTCATGATTTTGATTGTGGGTTTAGAAAACAAGCTAAAGACATAAAAGTGCAGACCATCAGGTGTGACTGGAACAGAGTTCAAGGGAATCAACTTATGATATGAGTTTTGTGCCAAGAAAGGATCAGAGAGAATATGCATTGCAGGATCCAGCAAAATGGTTTTTTGTGCCAGAAAGACCAAAGAATAGGACCGTCATTGAAGCTGCTAGAAGGAATTAGACCTGTATGTTAGCAGGATACCTTACCTATTCATTTTGGGCTGAAGCAGTCAATACTGCCTGTTATATGCTTATAGAGTTTTGGTGATAAAACCTCAATGAAGGACTCCTTATGAAATCTTGATGGAGTCTCCGAACATCAGTTTCATAGACCTTTTTGGATGTCCTCTGACTATACTTAATACTCTAGATCATTTGGGTAGTTTGATGGCAGTCAGAAGAAGCTATCTGTTGGGTACTCTACAAAGCAAAGGATTTAGAGTTATAACAGGGTACAAGAAGTTCAAGACTGTCTTCATGTAAACATTCTTGAGATCAGGAAGAATCAAAAGGGAAAAGGTCTGATTGGATGTTTGATCTTGACTTCTAAACTCCATCCATGATTTTACTTTCTGTAAGGAAAGAAAACTATGCTGATTCAAAGAACCGGAATTCCCCCTCCCCCCCACAGAAAATCTTCTGTGATGATGTTGAAGATTTAGATGACCAGCCAATTCGATGTTCTTAAGCTAGCCTATGCATCCAGAGGAACGTACTGCGCAAAGAAGATACCATTGTCCTTGAAGAACAAGCTTGTGTACATGATGAGCTTGTAAGTTTGATGCATCAAGGAATCTCTTGCAAAGCTCATAATGATGATCAAAGGATTGCTTTTGAAGAGGAAAGAAAAGTTAGCACTTGACAAGGAAAAGAGTGTGTTGATGGTGGTACTTTCCTCTAAGTTCTGTAATACACCTCTCCAAAGTACTGGCAATACCACCTTACAGATTTGATGATGATATTTCAAAAGATGGTGTTTTCTCTACAAACTCTTTTGTTGTGAGGAAGGCGGAGTAGCTGGACTAACAACAACATGGATCCTACCCATTGATGTTCCCTTACTCCCACACTTAGAATTCTTTAAAGATTCATCCTAAAGTCAAATTATTGGCAATTACTGTGGGGTTCAAACAAGAAAGAAGCTATCATAAGACAGTTACTTCAACCAACATCAAGCATTGCTGTCTTTTTTATACAAAACAAATTAGAACTAAACACAAGATCAGCAAACCTGCCTGTTTGCTTGTTTCTTATCTCAAAGAGGAAACCCAGAAAGTCTTTTCTAGCCTTAGCAGAACAATGAAAGTTGGGTTGAAGCGATGCAAGATGAAACTACTTCAATTCAAGCTACAAGAGGTATGGGTGCGTCCTCAGTTTTGTGATCAACCAGAAGGCAAGAGGGTGATTGGAATAACTGGGTTTTTAGAAAACAAGAGAGATGACGGGGGGTACTATTATCAAGAACAAAGGCACGCTAGTTGCAAGGGTTACAGACAAGAAGAGTCGTGGATTATGTGATGGTTTGCACCAGTTGCCAGATTTGAAGCAATCAGATTTTTTGGCATTTGTCATCTTTCATGGCTTCATTGTCTATCAGCATGGGATGTTCAAGATGGTGGCATTCTTATAATAGCAACATCACAGAAGAAGTGTATGTCAAACAGCCATCATCAGGTTTAGAAGATCCTGCTATCCAAAACAAGGTCTACAGAGTTGTCAGGACTTTATGGCCTGCATCCATGCACCCAAAGTGCTGGTATGTAAAGACTTCCTCTTTTCTTTTGAAACTTGGATATTGGTGTTGGGGCTATTGATAAAACTCTGTTTATTAAGAAGGATAGAAGAGATATCTGTTGGGACAGGTATAGTTGATGATATCATCTTTGATCTAACCAAGTCTTCTCTGGTGATGGATTTGAAGAATCTTATGCAAAAAGGAATTCAGATGAGTTCCATGGGTTGAACTCACTTTCTTTTGGGCTTCTAGTCAAGCATTACTTCTTAATGGTAATTTTTCTAAGTCAAGGCAAAATATGTGAAGCATTCTCAACAAATTTTGACTTTAGAACTTCAAGCCAGATCCACCCCCATTGACGCTCATAATCTCTGGAAAAGATGAAGAGGGTGAAGATGTTGATGTACATACTTATAGGTCAATGATTGGGTGCCTCATGTACTTAACTGCTTCAAGACCAGACATAATGTTTGCTGTTTGTCTGTGTGCACGATTTCAAGTCACTCCAAAGGTTTCTCACCTACATGCTGTCAAAAGGATCTTTAGGTACCTCAAACATCAACCTAAATTGGGTTTATGGTATCCTAAGGACTCTCCTTTTCATTTGGAAGCTTTTTCGGACAGTGACTATGCTGGGGACAATCATGATAGACGATCAACTTCAGGAGGATGTCAATATCTTGGAAGAAGACTAGTTTCTTGGCAATGCAAGAAACAAACAATTGTGGCTATCTCCTCTACAGAAGCAGAATATGTAGCAGCTGCAAGTTGTTGTGCTCAGGTACTTTGGATGCAAAATCAATTACTTGATTATGGATTTAACTTCATGAACACTGAAATCCATATAGACAATGAGAGCACCATTTGCATTGTGAAGAATCCTGTTTTTCACTCAAAGACCAAGCATATTCAGATTCGACATCACTTCATTCGAGATTGTTATGAGCAAAGGCTCATTAATGTGGTCAAGGTTCATACTGATGACAATGTAGCAGATTTACTCACCAAAGGCTTTGACTTGGCAAGATTTAACTTTTTGGTGGTAACAATTGGGATGATGAACCCATAGCTATCTTTGAGGGGAGGATCACATATAAAGTACTGGTGATCAAGTAAAGTACTGGTTTGGTTAGATTGGATTTTTGGAAGCACTCTAGCTACATTTGAGGGGAGGATATGAATGATTTTTCAGAGGTTTGATGATTTGAAGAGATAGTTTGCAAGGTTGAAGGGTTGTCGTTGCACAAATTTGAGTTGGAAATTTTTTTTAAGTTGAAAGTACTGCTTAGCCAACTCAAAGTACTGCTTGTCTTAGAAAGTACTGCTTAGACAACAAAGTACTGTTCTAACGTTCGGTCAACGGTCAAACGTACGTTTTTGCGCTAAAAACGTATTTACAACGGTAACTTCATAGTTATCCAACACAACCTATAAATACTCAACTGAATTGCATTTTTCTCTCACTTTACTTACTTTTATTCATAAATTTTTTAATTTCCAACCTCCGACGCACATCCAATTCTTTTCAAATGGCAAATATTCGTACTTGTAACAAGCACAACATGATTGCGTGTGTGGAAAAGACGGCACAGAATGCTGATTTTTATCAAATCATCGACTTTCTCACTGGCTGCTCCATTAATTACTCTTTGTTGGTTGATCCTGATCTTATTGGTCCATGGCTTCAACAATTTTGGGCTACCGCTACTCTCCAAGTGATCAATGATGTACCTCATATTCGCGCCAAAGTAGCTGGCAAGAAGATTTTGATTTCTGAAGCAACCATTCGAGCTGACCTACTCTTTGATGATGAAAATGGAGTTGATTGCTTTCCTAAGCAAGTTATTTGGGACACGCTCAGAGATATTGGCTACGAGGGTAACTTAGCACAACTTACTTTCTCTAAACCTTTATTTAGCCCTCAGTGGAAGTATTTGATACATGTCTTACTTCACTGTCTTAGTCCTAAGAGCACTTCATGGGAACAGTTTGGGACTAATATAGCATCCGCTCTAGTAGGCTTAGCCACAAACCAAAAGTTCAATTTCTCCTTGATGATTATGAATGGGATGCTAGGGCATATTTCCAATGGTACACAACCCTTTTTCATTATGTATTCCTAGGTTCTTCAAATGTTTGAACGCAGAAAACAATTAGAGGGAGTAGCCAGACCTCAGGATTTTATACCATCAGTTTCACTTCCTTCTAAGGTTTTTACGTTTATGAGGAAGCATAGTCCTAAGTTCTCATGTAGGATTACACCCTTGACTCCCCCTATGTTAGAGGTAGTCACAGCATTGGCAGCAGAGGAGGCACATAGTACAAGTCCTCATTCTAGGGCTGCAAGTTCTGCAAGGGATGCTCAAGGTACCCCTACTCAAAGTGCTGCTCAAGCTAGTATTAGTACTGCTCAAGATACTGCTGGCACTCAAGGTACTGCTCCAGCTCAAGATACTGCTGAAGTTCAAGGTACTGATAACTCACAAGGGACTGCTAATCTACAAGGTACTGCTGCTATTCCAAAATCTCCCAATGATTATACTCCCACAGATGCGTCTCAAACATCTGGAGGAGATGAGGGACTTTTGGATTTATATGCTTTGAACAGGGAAGTTAGGAGGCTCAAGAAGCAAACTCTTTCTCAAGCCAAACAGATTCATAAGCTGAAGGCCAAACTCAAGAAGCTGTCCAAATTCGTACAGCCAGTGGTCAAACATCATGCTTTTTGGGTAGAAAGTCAGAATCTTAAGAAGAGAAGAAAGAAGCAAAAGCAGCAAAAGAAGCAAAAGAAGAAAGTGTCTTCAGTCAAATTGGGGAGGAATAAGGAAGAAGGTACTTTGTCTGAAGAGCACTATGTTCAAGATGATTATACAGCAGATCCTTTCTTTGAAGATATTGTTGATAAAGATGCTGCTGTTACTCCTGACATTGAAAGAAAAAGTGATGAAACTGAAGAAATCAATGTTGAGGAGAAAGAGGCTTCTAATGTAAAGAGTGGAGACACTGAAGAATTGGATTTGGAGACACTTCAAAGTACTGCTCGACAGAGTACCATTACTCCAAGGACCTTAAATTTTGAAGATGAAGCAGGTCCTTCAAGCCCAATCCGTCCAACTCAAAATTTAGAGCCTGAAGAACAGTTTAAAGTGGCTGAAGTTCTTGCTGATATCTCTAGACCAAGAAGTTTAAGCATTCCTGGTCCCATACAATCTCAACCTCAACCTCAACAACCATCTCAAGCTGCTGACCCGAAAGATAAAGGCAAAGGGATCTTGGTAGAAGAACCCAAAAAGAAGAAATTAACTCTTCAACAAATCAGAGCCTTGGAGACTACAAATGATGAGGAGGTTGCTAGAAAGATTCAAGAGCTGATGGATGCAGAGAAGAAAAAAAAGGTTGGAAGAATTAAAGAAAACAGCCACAGACTATTTGAGGAAACCAACTTCTCTGCTCAATAAAGGAATCAAACGATGAACTTCTTAAAAGAGTCAAGGAAACAAGACTTGCCAAACTTAGGTATCCACAGATGAAGGAATTGTATGACAAAGTTCAAGAATCCATTAAAGACTCCTTCAAAGATTTTATTCCAATGGGCTCAGAGAAAGAAAGAAAGTTGTTGCAGGAAAGAGATGAAAAGCGACTCTTAAGGAAGAGAAAAGCTACAATTTCTGAAGAACAGCCATCAAAGAAGCTTAAGTTGAGAACGGAAACAATTGATGCGCTAAGAAACTATCTTAGGATTGTAGACTTTGAGCATAATGTACAAGACAAAGAGTCACTAGAAGCAATCTCCGTGATTACAGAGTTCAAAGTCATTGACTCACCTGATGGAGAATATCTCATAATCTTTAGGGCAAATAATCATTTTAGAGCGTTCAATACTTTGTGGGAGATACTGCATATCTTGGATAGACAGGATTTATATCACCTATATCGGGTTGTAAAAGACTATTATGAGCACATTCCTCCAACTAGTTTAGGTTTGGTACTTCTGTAGAGATCTACAACTTAATTGGGAGACCCAGAAACAAGTGAAATGACTCCTAGAAGAATCAAGAAGATTGGGAAATCATAAGATGGAGACTTAATGAATCTTCAGGAGTGCATACACTAGAGCGTAAGGATGGTACAATGATCACAGCTGGCTGAAAGAAGATATCCCACTACTAGAGAGTTGATGATCAGGATGTTTGATCATGGAATGAAGTTTGAAGAGATAGTGAGACAGCCATTACAATGATACTCAGTTCATTTTGTGACAACTGAATGATGGTGAACAATCATAAACAGCTGGTATGTTTTATCAAAATTTTCTTTGAAAGTAACATATTTTATTTTGATAAAAAGACTTAACTGTGAACAAGCAGTACCTTATTCAAAGTACCGCTAGTTTAAAACAAACAGTACTTTGCTGAAAGTACTGCTAGTTAAAAAGTTGTTTTTGAAATATTTTGAAGATTTGAGTGTGCAAAAAGGTTTAAGACAAAAATGTTTGAATATAAAACTATTGAATGGGATTGATGTTGGTTAACCACCACACAACAAATGGTAATCAATTCACCATATCTCACAGATATAAGAATTGACTAGTCCAAATCAAACAGTTTTGGTAAAGACATCTCAAATCTGTTGATGGTTGACAATTTACCAAAAATTGTATGGTGATCAATACACCATGGTATTGCACTAAAATATTGGCTACTCCAAAGCAAACGGCTTTTGGTAAAGAGAACTCAAATCCGTTGATAGCTTTAATAGTTTGCTCAAAACTATATGGTTCTCAACTCACCAATGTTTTATTACTGAGAGTTGGCTAGTCCTGAGCAAACGGCTACAGGTAAAGACTTATCAAATCCGTTTATGGTTGTAATGACTTACCAAAAGTCATATAGTATTCAACACAACTAGATCATTTCTGAAGAGTTGAAATGGATTTCAAGTTCACCATGGATTATTACCTTTTCTAGGTACCAAAGAACTGACTAGCCCAAGAGTGAATGGCTACTTGGTAAAGGCTCATAAAAACCATTTATGTTGCTGAGAAGAACAATCTGTTTGATGCAAAGACAAAGAATTTAACAATAGATTTCATTTCAAGATACTCAAACAGATTGTAGTACCAGATACTAATCAAAACGATGAAAGCTTAAAAGATTATAAGACTAGTATTGCTAACAATGACAAAACAACTGATGCGAACAAAGAACCGACATGGCTATCAAGAAACTTGAATTCACAATGGGAATTCAAGTAGGGAGGATGGGGAATACAAGTCTGAAAGTCAAAGTACTGTCAGTACATTCAAAGTACTGCCTTTGTATTAAAGGAGAGTCAAAGTACTGCTAATATATTTAAAGTAAATGCTTTGTATTAGAGGAAAGTCAAAGCACTGCCGAAGATAAAGGATAATTAAAGGATAATTATGTATTTGTAATTTTAGATTGATTAGAATTAGTTTTCGTTCAAACCAAGAATTGTAAACCTAAAATAGGGGTTTTTTTTTAATATTTTAATCCCCCCCCCCCCCCTTATGTCTATAAAAGGATCTCTAGGAAGGTATTAGAGATACACGAACAACAAAGCAACAATACAAAAACATTAGTTAGTGATATTAGAGATTAGTATTGTATTAGGGAATCTGCATACTTAGGCAGATTCAAAAGGTATAATACAAATTTGTTTGATAATCATTGTGTGTTCTACTTAATACTGCCAATTAGATTTCGCATAGTTGACATTATACCAAGTGTTTCAATAAGGAAATATCGAACCAACAAAGAGTTTCGACATAAAAAAAAAAAAAAAAAAAAGAAGTATGATGAATTTGGGTAATAAATGTTCGACAATGAAGTCATGAAGTTAAAGTGCAATAAAAAAGCCATTACCATTAACCATATGGGACTTACTTTTTTTTTGAACGGCAAATGGAATTTTATTAAAAAAGAGTTAGAAAGAAACTACAGAATGATATACACCAAAAGACGATCCAACAACAAAGCACTAAAAAGAACAGAAACACTAACGAAACGACTCGCAAAACAACCAAAGGCTATTTATGAATAAGAAGGATCCCACATTGGCGCCAACTGAATTAACTCCCATTAACGAAACCGAACACCCAGCAATCATACCAAAAAGCGATCTAACCGCAATCATGTATTTGTCTCGATAAGGCATAAGAAGAAGAATAGCTCTTAACGTTGCCATAAAAACTCCCAAATCTAAGGTCGCTAGTTAAATAATCTGTTCCACGAACGTAGTTGCGCGAGAGAGAACAACCCGTTTTATATTTCCAATGGGTCCTCTACTAGCTCCATCGTTTATCAGAATCTATCTCGACACTAGTTAGAGGACCAATATATCAATCCACGAAGAACCAGACTCAGCAGCATATTTAAATCATTACCCGGGGTGTATAGATGAGGCCGCAATGATGGAGTCATTTTCAGGAGCAATAACGGCGTTAACATCCTCATATCATCAGTGGGTAACATTATCAACAACACCCTGAGAATGAACTCCAAGAATCTCACCAAGCTCATCTTACCAAATTCTTTTCATGCAATCCTTAATACACCCATCATTATACAAGACCGAATCAGCACCAATTCGCCTTCTTCAAAGAGTCCACTAAGATCCACCTTTCTACCCCACGAACATCCTTTCTTTTCTCGCAAAACCCGACTAGAAATGCACAATCCGAATCATTGTTAACAATCTTAGGGTAATCTGAATCACAACTATCGATAATCCATATGCTCCTCATTTTCCAAACTTTCATCCAAACTAGGACCCCTCTGCATCTTCCCTATTCCAGAGGATTAGACTCGGAATTGACCTCCAGTCGATTGCATATTGGCGCCAATCTATGCAAACTCAGTACGATAATATCGATAAGTCCGTTACGATATGAAACTATAAAGGGAACTATATTCACACATTAAAGACTCTGTAAGGACACAAACCTTCCCATGAGACATTGTTCCATCACTTACATTTCCGTAAACTCGCTGCTGCTATCCCCACGACCACCAACTTCTTATAAAACTCTAGAAGCCCATGATGCCAATGGCATAAACCCACCAGGTCTATCCAAACACATCCTTCATCTGGAATAAAATCCGTGAGAAACATCTTTTGAACTCTAAAAAATAACTTCTATTAAATAACAGCTTTGAAGTCTTTCTCCAACGCTTTCCACTTGAATCCATAAGTCAATTCAACCAAGACCCAACGTCCCCCAACAAATCTAAGACCAACATCATCGAAACCCCTCAGAAGAATATGTTTTAGAAGCTCCTGAAAATGACACTTAAATCTTAACTTTAGTCAAGAATACAACGCTCCAGTACATCGCCCAAATTCAATACAATCTACTACCGAGATAGACATCACAATCACCGCTTTCAAATTACCCGCTTCCTTATATATACCTTGTTTACAATCTGACACCCTCACAGATTCTGCTCCAGCATACTTGTACCATAATTTGCCCGACATGTCTACTGATTTGTTGCCCTCAGGACACGCTTTAGCATACGAGTAAAAAGACGAAAAACATTTCGTTGAATACTAACAAATTGAGAGTTCGAACCTACACTGGTTTGCCTGTCCCCAAGAACGTACCACAGGTCTATTATAAAGTTCGACCATAAACTTCGCCACATCGCAAATAAATGAAAACCACCCATCCATGCCGTTTCTTAGATTGGAAACTAACTGATTGATATCTTTAACGTTTTATAAAACGTACAAAACCAAATCGATGACCCGATGGATCTTTTGCAGCTATGTAAAACATCGATCCACCCAACCAATTGTTACCAGAATATCTCAAAATCTGGACCGAACCGCATTCTCATGGGCTATTAAGAAACAAAGATTGATGAAAACGACTTATTGTATCCTTCCCACGAAATTAGGATGGGATTTTGTTTGAAATGCCTTTAGTTACGTTGCTACTTGACGACGAATAATAATCGAGAATGGAATCGTTCCTTTTACTTACTGAATAATTATTAGATCGTGACCTGGCTAATTTCCATCGTTATTTAACAACCAAAATAAGCAGATCCGAAAATCGGATTGAAAACGCCTATCATTTGTTGAAGATGCCAAGATCCGAATATGGGACTTACTATATTTAATAATAATATACTATAAGCATGTTTTATCCCCATCTAGCCTCAATTTAAGGTCTACTATAAACTGATTAAGTCGTCCAATAAAAAACTTGAATAATGTAACACAAACGTCTCAACGAAAAGTGTATAATTCACTTGGATTACGATCTACATACGTCTCACGCAATAAAACATCTACAAAGTGTTTTTATACAAATGTGGATGGCAATACTTATTTAACAAATGGGTATTGTATTGGTCATGACAAATATGATACGAAAAAAGCATGCATACATGCATCGAAACATAGATTTTAATAAAAACTTACTCAATCACAAAAGTTATTTATTTACGGTATACATATTTTTCTATACATCTAATGTATAATGAGTGTTACTGTTTTTTAAAATTGACGATTCAACGTGTTTCCAAATATACAAGAATTTAAAGGAATGGTAAAAAATACGACAGTAGTGACAGTCCAAGGTTCACGGTAACTCCAATCGAACGCAACAAAGAAGCCAGCAGAAACATGGTCATCGCGAAGTCTTTATTAAAACCTGAAATCTTTAGACAAATCCACCTTAAACTTCTCTTATTAGTTTTGTCTAGTTGATGACCGTACTTCCCATGAGTCCATAACATCCAGTTTTAACCATTCAAAATAAATACTTTAATTTGGAAAAACACAAATGAACTATAAATAGTCCCATAATAAAACGATTTCAATAATAATTAGTCATGTTATATTTTTATTTCGAAAAAACCATTTATTTTTCTCATAAGTCAAACTAAAATAAAACATAAACACGAACAAATTCCACATAACAATTATTTAAAATAACACTTAACAATTAAGTCATACCCAAATATCAAATATGATCCCTAATTAATTTAAAAATTAAAATATGTATTTAAGTTCCATTATAAGAGCTCAAAGATCCTTCGTCCGAACAAACTCCGCCACATCCATCAACATAATCGATTGGCTTAAGCCTTAAATCCAAATATTACACCACATAGCACATAATTAACATTTAGGCCCTATAAAGACATGCAAAGGTCTTCTCTAAGCTGTTAAAAGTCGTGATCAAAAACCACATAAATTTAATGTCTATGTTTTAACTCTTGATCATCATATTTGCATAATAATACTTAAACAATTGAAACATGAGTTAATATCACATATCCCTGCCATGCTATATATTCATGTATTTATCATGATGTCCGAATTAACAATTTAATTTAAACATAAACCCGATCAATTTACAATTAAACCCATCAATTTTATCCTTAAAATTGGAATACAAACTAGAATCGTCTAATTATTTTATAACCAATAAAATTGAATCTGATGCACAAAGACGAATCTGTGAAGCATAAAACGCACCAAAGGTCTTAAAAACTAAATCAAGAAACCCTAATTATTTGTCAATTTATTACTTTGTAAATACAAATTCATAACATGCTCTTATACCACTGATGGGGATTTAGATCGAATTAACAATAAAACAAATCACGAGTACGCAGCTGAAAGATCAAACACGTATAGAATAAAAATTAACAAGAGATTTAAGATGTGTAACCTGTATGGATCGCCTAAACTGAATAGGATCATGAACCTTAGCTTTCAAAGGGTTTATTACATAGAAGATCGAAAGGCAAAAATAAATGAAACACTGATTGAACATCTATTGATTATGCCGAAACAAATCACCAATGCAAAAAAGAAAACTTTATTAAGTTAAACACAAGAGATCTTCTAACAAACTCACACTTTATATAATAACATGAATAGATACTATGTTACAAGCTATGATAGCTAATTGGATCTCTATTGATCAAAATCTTATTAACTATGTATAGGGTTCCATTTATACACCAAGAAAAACCCTAATGGGCTTACAAAACGCGTTAAGAGATAATGCATATCTATTCCTAATTTAACTCATTCATATCTCCTAACAGCACTAACTATTATATGCTAGCAACACTAACTTACTACTAACAGCACTAACTATACTAACAGTACTAACAATGTACTAGGCAGTACTAACTATACACTAACAATACTAAAGACTTAGTCTATTTTCTTCAATCTTACTCAACAACAAAGTTTTCACTAGCAGCACCAATGTTGAACCAACATCAGTAAGTTGTAAAGTCTTTTAAAACCTAACGACACCTTTTAGCAAGAAACGTTACACTACTTTAACAATAAACGTTACACCGTCTTTAATATACGCGTGTGTATAATACTACGCAAAACCACTAAGGATCAAAAGTATAATCCCTCTAAGTATTAACATACAATACGTTCTTAGCAAACAACGTGTATGCTAGTACTAGTAGTGTTTAACCAAACGATCACCGTAGATTGACTATCAACTAAACCAAGTAAACCTTATCGTGATTTTGAGGTCGACACACACAACAAACAAAACCCTTTGAGGTATTCTGTCATTCGAACAGAGGGGAAAGAAAACGAAAACCTTAAAAGGTTTTGGGTTCGGTCAAACTAGGAGGAAAAAGCAAGAGAGATTAGGGATTTAGGATTGAAGTATATCCTCTCAAGGACCCTAAGACACCCCCTTATAAACTCCCTCTTAACTTCATATCTTTGCAAGCAAAGTCCCCCCCCTATTCCTCATTAGGATGTGGTTTCGATCAGACTATAAAGAAATTAGGGGAAAAAACCAAACTATCTTTTCCCGGTTTTGCATATTAGTCCTTTAACTATTAATAACTAATATTTAATTCTCGTTAAACTTTTAACGATCGTTTGTTAAACACTAATTAATATATTACATTAATATATTAAATACGTTGTTCTACATATTAACGTGTGCGTCCCCTTAGGCTCGAATAATTCCCGGACATATATAATTTATATTTGTTCATATTCCAACAGATTTGCGTTTAAGTAGTTCAGATAAGCAGCTTCAAAATAAGGGCTTCAGGAAAAGTGTTTGAATTTGCTTATTTGTTTAACACAAATTAGTTTTGATATGTATAAAAAAGAACCTAAGAGGGCGGCAGGTTGGATATGAGGATTGAAAGTTAATTTGGACTATCCAAACACTCCAAAATGCTTATCGGCTTAAAATAAGCATATAAGCAGAGGAAGTAAGCAATCCCAAACACCCTCTTAAATAGTGATTGTCTAGACGTTAGACATTGTTGATTTTTTATGTACTTAGAGGAACTTGACCTGTATCCCATGCGGAAGGACGCAGATTTTTTTGGATCATGTTGGATCGATTATTTGGCTTCACAATTTTTTTTATAAGCCATGAGTCGTCCATATATAGGATAAAACCATTTTTAGTGAAATTATACCGCACGTACTATGTCCGAATCGATACTAAACATAAACATGCATATACTCTCATAAAATGAAAATGACGTATGTCCGAATCGATCTCAATGGATCCCTCGTGACTGCCCAGAGGAGAAGAATAGGTAGGGATAACAGGATTGGAACCCGTGAGATTTTTGACCCAAAACAAATGCTACATCCCTTTCAATTGGTCTACAGTGTCATTGTAGAGAATCCCTACCTGTTTTTCACATCGCACGTGCCACACATAGCTTGTGTGTAGGTTCGCCCGGCATACCAAACACTGAACATTGAAGGTGGTTCGGTGTGCAAATGATCCACCTGAATAAGAAAACTATAATTTGAAACAAAGGTGGTTCTGCGTGCAGTGGCGGATCCAAGATTTTACCTCCTTTTTGTGACATAATTTTTTACAAATGATTTTACTCACATGTTTTGTGATTTAAAAGATTAAAGATTTATGTGATTTAAAATTTTTAGATATTAGCTAAAATTACCGCTGCCAAGCGCGATGGTTAATGACCTCGTTTAAAATATAGCACATAAACAATATAAATCTATTGAATCATAAAATAAATTTCATAAAACTAAAAACATACGACATATAATTAAGGCCAAAACACATATTAGTACCCTGAACTTGGCAAAGTGGATCATCTAGTACCCTGAACTTTTAAAGGTGTAGAATGGTACCCTGAACTTGACAAAATAGAATTTCTACTACCCTATACTAATAAACTCAACAATTAATTATTTTTTTCTTTCTAAAAATCATTTTAGTAGAGTAGTTTGTAAACTTTTAGCTAAGCAAATATACTTTTTTCTAAAATTTAATTATTTTCTATATTTTAAAAATTAATATAGTATTTTAGTTGATTATTTAGAATAAAAAATGCACAACATTGAAACGTATTAAATTTATGATAGTTAAATGTTCTTTCAAATAATTAAGACATAAACGAATTTGACTATTTATTTCTTTAAATAGTGTAATATGAAGATGATATTAAAAAGTAGCGCGTTAAAAAAATTTTAAAAAATCAATGACATATACATTCTTTTTATTCTAAATAATTCAATTAAAATCCTAAATTCATTTTTTAACAGATAAATAAATTAATTAAATTTTAGGGAAAAATATATTTTGTCCTAGCTAATAGTTTTACTATAAAAATCTTTATAAACAAAAATATCTATAAAATATTTTATTACAAAGAAATTCAATTAAAATGGATTTTCATTCTATTAAAATGTTATTAAGGTTTTTTATATTTGATACTAAATTTGTTTTGATAAAATTTATATACAGAATAAGTATACACAAAGTTTTGTAAAAAAATATTTAAATATCACATATAGATAATATCTTCATTTAAAAAAACGTATATTAAAACACGTCTCTTTTTTTCTGTCATAATCACTAGATATTGAACCCTAAAATTTCACTCAGTAAAAAGAAAATTGAATGGGCCGAAAATTAAAACCGTATAATAGTGTTATATAAGAGATCCATTTGTGATGGGAGGTGATTTGCACACTCTTATTTTTTATTAGGACACTCTCAAATGTGCATTGAACTGTTTGTACCGCAAATATAAGCTGCTTAAACTGTTTGTACCTTGAGTGTCCCAATCATTTTTATGAGTGTGCCAATCAATTTCCATTTGTGGTATTATGTAAATAAATGATATGTTAGATGAATGAATAGAGAATATTAATGCTACATTATGATAAGAATAAATTTTGACAACACTATAAAATCATATGATTTTTTGTGTTGTGTATATAACTATGAGAACATTTCTATTTACAAAAAAGTAAAATAATGGATAAGTAACAAAAAACACATTAGACATTTAATGA
The DNA here is from genome assembly GCA_026074375.1 of Tanacetum coccineum. Classification (NCBI taxonomy): domain Eukaryota; kingdom Viridiplantae; phylum Streptophyta; class Magnoliopsida; order Asterales; family Asteraceae; genus Tanacetum; species Tanacetum coccineum. The sequence continues at coordinate 23,374 of BQNB010021957.1, read as the reverse complement.
TATTTAATAAAAGTTTGATGATAAAACTTACCCTTTATATTAACAATTGTAAAATATGAGATATATGTTTCACATCATATCCACTATAATAATTTTTAGTTAAACAAATATGAAATAAGTAAGTGATACTTTTTCACGTCTATTTGTTATAATAAATTTTATTCTCAATATTAATGAGGAAAAAAATATTTTATTCACTTTCTAATCTTCCTTATATTATTGACTTGAAACATCTTTTACTTAGTAAAGGAAAATGAAAAGTGAGGACTTTGCATTAAAAAAAAAAGAATATTTCCTTATTAGGAATGATGTTTCAAATTTTATATTATTTATGAAATAATGTTTATAATGTAAAAAGGATTAAATACTTCAAAATTGGCATATTTTGGTGGAGAAACTGATAAAAGAAAAAAAACAACATAAAAATATATGTGTCAAATTATCAAAACAAAAAACTTGAAAAAAAGAGGAGGCAATTAATAAAAACTTTAGTGGTTAATTTTAAATAAATTGTATAGAATTAAGTGTAAATTTATAAATTTACAAATTTTATTATGACTTAAAAAAAACAAATAACACATTAAACTTTCATAACTTATAAAACAGAAAAAATAAAAATTATAAATATATTTAAAAAACATAATATACAAGCCCCGTGCGTGCACGGGGATTAAAACTAGTATATTAAAAAGGGGATTAATTTATATATCATCATACTTAAACATTAATTTTTAAATACTCAAACAGTGCAACTAATGAATGCATACTGTATAATGTATCTCCTCTCTCTCTCTCTCCCTCTTGGGTGACCGTAGCGAGCGATGAATTTCTATTCTTAATGAGGGTAGATATGAAATTCGCCCTAGAATTTAAATAGATGTGAAAATACTCAGTGACAATTAAAAAGAATAAAATAACAAAAATTATTTTACTTCCCTAGATCATTTTTTTCATACCTCGAGACAAGCAACTCAAGAGTTGGGCACGCATGCAGACACACGGATAAGATTTCTTTTTTTAAGTTGGATTACAACTATTGCAATACATGTAAATAACTATTGACATGTGACATTGGCGGGCCCGCTTTTAGTTTTTGATTTAGACAAAAAAGCAAATGTTTTAAAATGAGAATCGTGTTGTGAGCCGTTTCATAGTAGCAGAAACTATCAACATAACCTGTATGTAAAAAACAACGCTGATGATTATCAATTCAAGTGAAAATAGATCAATTACAACTTATATAATTCAAGTGTTTCAATATAACCGACATCCATAAAATTCTACACATATATGAGATTCATCTTTTTTTTAACCATGGTTTTCGCTTTTTAGGCTGACTAATCCACGGGGTTTGAACCCACCGCCACAACTTTATTTAAAGGTAAACTTATACCAAGCTAAAGCATACATTCACACACAAATTACATACAATCATAATAAAAAAATACTACTATTTTTATACATTTTTTTAAGGTTAATGACATGTTATATCAACGAATTTTCTTAAATATTCATTTATAAGTAATGTAGTCAATAACATACCACAATACCCATCAAACTTCTCTATAAAAATTGTTGTTTGACAAAATGTTGAGTTCTTAACCAATTTTTTAAATTTTTTATGATGTTTAATTTTTAATATTTGTATTTTTCTGAAATTGTTGGCAACATTTTAAACGACACCTTAACAACACCCTAGTAACAATTTGCTTTACTTAAAAAATGTTTCCGATTCATTTGTTTTCGGATTCTGTGAATCAACAAGCAAAAGAACCTGCGCGTTGCGGCGGGGCTAATTTTTTCCCGAATAATTTTTTTTTACGTTTCGAGGGTTTTTTTTGGCGATGCGTTATGACGGGGCTAATTTTTAATTTTTTTTTTTGTATGATTCGGGGAAAAAAATTTGTGTTGGGACGGGCTAATTTTTTCCCGAATATTTTCTTTTTTTTGGGACGGTTTAGTAATTTTTTTTACGGGAATTTTTGTGTAAGAAAATCGTAAATAGTTAAAAGGTGAGGGTCCGTTTTTGTATTTTTTTACTTTGGGCCAGATTTTAGACTACTTTTGGGTTGTTTTTTTTTTTGGGGCTAATTTTTCCCCCGATATACCTTTTTTGTAGGATTTCGGAAGAAATTTTTTTTTTGCGTTGGGACGGTAATTTTTTTTTCCAAATATATTTTTTTTGGACGGTTCGATATCTTTTTATTTGGGCCGATGAATGTAAAAAAGTTGTGAACAATAAAAACTTGAAGTGTTTTTTTTGTTAATTTTTTTACGGGATTTTTTGTGTAAGAGGACTAGTTTTTTTTTTTTTACTTTGGGCCAGATTTTGGCCACATTTTAATGCGAATTTTAGGCTAGTTGTCCGACAAATGTGTATATTAGTAATAAATTTTTTTTATATGAGCTTATGTGTTGGGTCCGCATGTTTGAAAGTTGATGTATTTTTTTGCTATATTTTTTTATATCGATTATTTTAAAAGTTTATTAGGTATCGAAAATGTTCCGCGGGGGTTTTTTTTATCTAAAAAATCGGGGAACTATTTTTTTGTAAAAGAATTTAAAAATTTTTTTTTTTTTTCACTACCCCTACTGTGCATACAAAATTAAAAAAAAAAAAAAAAAAAAAACTACAATCCATCGGGCTGACCTCCAAAATGAGAGCCCGTTACTGTAGCAATGGCCGCACATCAAAACGACAGTGGATTTGCGCCCTAAAATTGTATATATATAATACCCAAAATTTGTAAACATTTCTAGAGGAGATTAGACTTGAAGTGATGGTGTAATGCTCGGGCCAGAAAGACGGTCAATGACAAATCTTTATATTTTTGGGTCAAGGGCTCAAGGGTATCCTCTATTCTTCTATCGATTTAAAACTATATTTCTAAACAAAATAGGGGATAACATGCCTGCTGTAACAAGCAGGGAAGTTACCTGCTTTCCTTTGAAAAAAAAAAAATTATGTTCATATTTGGTCCCTAAAGTTTTAACAGTAGATTGGGTGCTTGTTTTTTAAAAAAGAAAGTAGGTAACAAGCATGATTTTCCCAACAAAATAATACAACTGTTATTTTCTCTAGATATTATATTTAATTAACGCATGTATATCTTCACCTTCCATATATATATATTTAGATTTAGATTAGAATAGATGGCAATAATGTCGCTATAAATATACGCAAAAACCTACCGTCTCACATTATTCTTCTTTTCTAAACCTTGTCATTCATCGAGACCATAATGAAACCTAAACCAAAGAGATCGACATTGGAGGTTCATGTTCCAGATGACGTCATATTGAACCACATACTAGCAAGAGTTCCAACCAAATCTGTTTGTCGTTTCAACTGTGTTTCGAAAGAATGGCACTCGTTCCTTGCGTCGGATATGTTTAAAAACAAGCATAACCAGCATGTCGATGACCATAAAAACAACCTTAAGTTTATGTTCTTGTCTAAAACCGAAACATCATTCGAGTTTGCAACCATCGATTGTGAAGAAGCGCCACCGAGTGATAAGGATTTAACTCCCCCCGAAAACTTACAACAGCGCACCGCCCTTTACCACCATTCGAAGAGACTACTCCTTATGATACTCATATTCTCACATCTTTTCATGGTTTGGTATGTCTAGGCATACTAAAGGATTGGCGCGATGTTGAATACTCTGATCTAATCTTATGGAATCCTTTGACGAATGAGTATAAGAGGTTGTCCAAATCTAAATATCATCACAGGGATTGCATCACGTTTTTATTGGAAATTCCCGGATTTGGTATTACAGCTGTTGTGAAGATGACTACAAGCTTTATATGTATAAATCTTTTTGACGATTATGTTTACATATACTCGTTGAAATCAGACTCATGGAGAAAAGTAGACGCCTTTCAGCAAACAAGTAGACTTTTTATTGAACGTTGGAGTCAAGGTACTTATTTGAATGAAAATCTCTACTTTTTACGACAAGACATCAACAAAACAGTCAAGTTCAATAATAAGGTTTGACAACAGGAGTAAAAAACAAAGAATGACGAGTTTATCAAAGATAAGAAACTCCATGCGTGGACGGCTTAATAATCAAGATGCAAAATTTTTATTTTGCCCACAAATTAATGGGTCAAAAGTGATTGCATTCATGTTTGCGTCAAGTATGACATTAATATGAGTTGTGATAAAAGTTTCCAAAGGACGACCTGTATCGAGTTGTGGAAGTTGGATGAATATGGGAAAATGAAACAAGTGTTACTTACACTAAGGCCCATGTTTATGATACATCTATCAGCGTCTCTGAATCCATTCCACGGTTAAATGATGAACGGAAACTGGCTCATGCTGAAGCATGGTCGAACTTTTTCCAATGATACGAATAAATAAAGTATATCTCAAAAAGAAGATGAACAACACAAAACAAAGGAAAGAAAAAGAAGAAGGCAAAACATCTATGACACTTTGAGTATGTGCGAAGTAGTAAGTAAGATAATATTAATATTAATAATCTTGCCCGTGAAGTTAGATACATTGAAACGTTTGTGTCACCCAATCGATATATGAAGTAGCCATTAGCATCATATCATCTTAACATTGGTAATTAGTGTTCTTTTTGTTTCCATGTAGAAAGAAATTTATCAGTAGATAACTGTGTTTAATTGGGTATTAGCCCAACATTTATCCAATAATACATTTTAAGGTTTTGGCCATTTGAGCAGCTAACTTTGCTCTGATAATATAGAAAATGTATTCTTAATAACCTTGATAATCATAGTAATAATGTCTAAAACAGTACTATAACATTTTCATTGTGGTAAAAGGTGCCAATGATCCCAACCTCATGAAATGGGACGACTTTACCGGTTCAAGTACCTTGTGGCAGTCGGTTCAAACCCTGTGAATTAGTCGGCCAAGAGGGTTAAAACCATGGTTACCCGAAAAGGTGCCAATGTGACTCATTGTTCATTTCATTCTTAATGAACTTACAAATCGCTTTTTTTTCATCTGAAGTAAGTTGCTACAAGTTTTTTACTCTTTACAGAAAACGCGAGTTAGATATACCCGCTTGTTGAAATACCGAAGATTCCTGCACTAGCTTCAAACACCAAACCGAGTATCGTGCACTAACTTGTTGATGAACAAATAGACCCTCAATAATTGGCAACCACCATTATGCACATACATTATAAGTGGTGCCATAAAAACCAGAACATCTTTCACACACAATCTACTATATGTACCTTTTAATAAACCAGTTATTATTATAACACATCCTGTAATACAGAAGAGATTATACAAAATACGAAAGACACAATGAAACGAAGAAAGATCACATTTGCAAAACACGGCAACGAACTTGCATAAGAGTTTCGACTGAAGTATGATGAATTTGATAATAAGATTATGTTCAGACTACAAAGTCATGAAGTTAAAGTTCAATAAAATAGCCATTACCACTAACCTTCATGCTCATTAAAAAAAGTCCCCCCCCCCCTTTGTCTATCTCCGCACGTTGTTGACACCTGCAGTATACTTTTTGGTTTTCGATGTTCATGTGAAATACAATTGCAAGAAATGCTAGCCACTTTTAACACCTTCGACTCTGGTGCAACCACAAGAGCATCAAAAACTGCGTTCTCCAACCTCGAGTACTCAGAAAAGCAGCTTGGTTGAGCGAAATCTCAAACACCCTCAAATTTGTTTCTATGCTATGTCAAAGTGTTATCAGCATATAATCAACCCCACAGATAAATTCCTTTAATCGCATTGAGCACAGGGTCTCATGTGGCCTTGAGCAACATACTGATGCGATATTAACACCTTCAAACAATGTGTACCCACAACCAGTGCGCGATGCTAGTTTTCATTCGCTAACCCCTCCCCCAACCCCTCAGCAGGTCCGTTCGCAGATCCGGTCCTAGAAAGCCAAAACCACTGTAACAGTGACCAAAATCAATCGACATATCAAGGACAATGCATTAATATCTATTCCTATTAAAAAATTAACTTAAAAATCAATTTTTTTACAAAATTCAGACTACAAGCATACCCGTCACCAACATCCGACAGTTTTGTGCAGCCGTCGATAAAAGCCATATTTAGTTAGACAGAAATACCCATGCATGGCCTCAACTCGATACAGTACAGTAATATTTGTCGCTTCTTTAATTTAACCACATCACCCATACCATCAAACATCTTTCTAAAACACGAAAAACCTGTTTCCTTAAATACCTCCCTTTTCAATAAACTGCGAATTGAAAGCCTCTTCGACCGCGCTCGTCAGAACAACAAACTTTTTTAATAGAACATTGACGCGTGACTATGCTGACAATAACCTCTTCAATTAGATACCTCCCAAAAACCCAAAGCCTCATTAACTTCAAGGGTTTTTGCAGAAAAGTGTCATAACATTACGTACCGTTGGAGTTTCCGGGACAAATTTTTACCGTCATATTGGTGAAAATGGGTAAAACAAAAAACCGTTAATTCCGCATGGAATTATTAACCCTGAGAACATCGTGTGAAAACGTGACTGATCAGGAAGGATGTTATTCTCTTCATTTCGTTTCATTACTCGAGTTGCTGACATCATGTTTCAGATCTGATGTAAGCGTTTATTAACCATTGTATACACAGAACCGTATAAATATCTATCATGGATTTCATCCGAAAAGCTCCTGACTTTGTCGTGTAGTGACTGATTCTGAAATCAAAGACGTTATAGGTCGTAATGTCGGGAAACAGTTCATGGTTTCCATTTCATAAGAAGACATAAACCTTCTTTCAAAACGACCTTGTTGGAGTATGACTCGAATCCTGATGTTATAGTTTACGTATCGAGAGAAAAGCCATGTCGAATCATAATCGAGGTAAATAGTTTGACAGAAGTAACATCACTTATTTCTTAAAAAACCAAGAAGCAAAATATTCATAGTATGGTGGTCGATGGGTGAAACCAGAGTATAGTCTGTTTACATAACTAGATACTTGCTTCTTTCATTTGCCTCTGTGTACAAAACCGCTCGAAGCAAAAGAATGAAACTCTCGGTACCCCCGATGGATTCCCTTGAGATTGAAACTTTGCGATACTTGATTAGCATTTATGCTCATCGATTTAGGGGTAAGTAATGACGGAGTCTGTTATTAGTGAATGTTTTCTATCAACTTCGTCATGGCTTTGTCAAATTACACAACATTAATATATGAAGTGTCCTTTCAAACGCAACATGACTCGGGAAAGTTTGGAAACTTGAGGGTGAACTTAAAAAACTCATGTCTTTAGACCGATTGAATGAGTGGTGCAAAAAGACACCGAGAACGTTTTCTACAAAATGCTGTTAACGGCGTTTTGATAAGATGATTGGTAAGTGCAGGTCAAATGGGTTGGTTGGGAAAAAGATGGTCATTGATGGCCTTGGCGATTTTACTGATTTCAGATTCTAAATCAGAAGAATAAAATCGGGAACAGATCCGGACCGTGAGAAGTTGTTGAGGAACTTGAAGAAGTCGACTGCATCTTCCTAGGATACATGGAAAAAATAATATCAGTTACATGATGAACTCAAACCTTTGTACACAATTGTGCATAATCTATAGTAACTAACGCCTAATGATCAAAGTAACTAAAGGGTAGTTTCGCACACAACTTTTGTATGCTCAGCAAGTATATACACTATATGAGTGTTGGTTAAGTTATATAAAGTATATATAAGTAAAAAGTATAAAAAGTTACTTATATAAGTAAAAAGCATGAGAAAAATTATACCACCCACGATCTGGAATTAGGTGCGGTGGTGTTGGCCCTTAAAATCTGGAGACATTATCTCTATGGGAGGAAAAGTGTTATCTACACTGATCACCAGAGTCTCCAGTACATATTTGACCAGAAAGAGTTGAATATGCGCCAAAGGCGGTGGATCGAGCCGCTCAGTGACTACGAATGTGAGATCAGATATCACCCGGGCAAGGCAAATGTGGTGGCAGATGCCTTGAGTATAAAAGCAAGGCTCAAGCCAAGGTGAGCATGTGATATGAGTATTACTATTCATTTTGGACTTAAGACTAAGATTTTGGAAGTACAGGGCGAAGCTTCCAAGGATCTCAAAGCCCTAGTTGAATGGCTAAGAGGATTAGAAACACACTTTGAGCGATGAGATGATGGTGTAATTTACTTCTTCGATCGTATCTAGATTCCATCAGTTGGTGGTGTAAGGTAATTGATTATGGATGAAGCTCATACTTCTAGATATTCAATACATCTGGGTGCGGATAAGATGTACTATGATATGAGAGACTTGTATTGGTGGCCTGGTATGAAGAGAGACATTGCTGAGTACGTTAGCCGGTGTCTTATGTGCTCTAAGATTAAATCCGAACATCAAAAACCCTTAGGATTACTTCAACAACCAAAAATCCTTGAGTGGAAATGGGAGAAGATAACAATGGACTTAATCACAAAGTTGCCTAGAAGCAGCAGTGGGTATGATGCGATTTGGGTCATAGTGGATAGATTGACCAAGTCGACTCACTTCTTACCTATTCGTGAAGATTACAAAACAGAGAAGCTAGCAAGGATTTATATCAATGAGATTGTAGCAAGACATGGTGTACCGGTGTCAATCATTTCAGACCATGATGGTCGATTCACGTCACACTTATGGCAAGCTCTTCAGAAGGCGTTAGGTACAAAACTACATATGAGTACGGCTTACCACCCTGAGACTGACGGTCCTATTCAGACTCTTGAAGACATGCTACGAGCTTGTGTTATGGATTTTGGTGGCAGTTGGGATACTCATCTCCCGTTGGTTGAGTTTTCTTATAATAACAGTTACCACACGAGCATTAAGTGCGCACCATTCAAGGCTTTGTACGGGCGGAAGTGTAGATCCCCCGTGATATGGACTGAAGTGGGAGAAAGTCAGCTTATTAGACCAGAAATTATGCAAGAAACAACAAAAAAGATTATTCAGATTAAGGAAAGGTTGAAAATGGGAAGGAGTCGCCAGAAAAGCTATGCTGATAAGAGGCGCAAGCCTCTTGAATTCAAAGTTGGAGACCGAGTGTTACTTAAGGTATCTCCATGGAAGGGAGTGGTACAATTTGGTAATAAAGGAAAGCTGGCACCACGATATGTGGGACCGTTTGAAATAGTGGAGAGTGTTGGACTAGTGGCTTATCGACTGAAGTTACCTCAGGAGCTGAGATGTATCCACGACAGGATTCATTTGTCGAACCTTAAGAATTGCTTCGCTGAGCCAGATGTTCAAGTGCCTTTGGAGGAGATCGAGATTGATGAAAATCTGCGTTTTGTTGAAGAGCTCATTGAGATCTTGGAACGGGATGTGAAAAAGCTAAAGCAAAGAAGAATCCCATTGGTCAAAGTTTGTTGGAACTCTTGGCAAGGTCCTGAGTTCACATGGGAGCGTGAGGACCAATTTCAAAAGAAGTATCCGCATCTCTTCTCTAAACCCGTACCTTCGTCAAGTGTCGCAACTTGAGCCTTGAGGACAAGGCTCTTCTAACGGGAGGAGACTGTAACATTTCGTATTTTCAGGTCATTTACGACGTCGTATATATTTCACTATTTATGTATATTCTCGTACGCGTTTACTTTTAATTCTTATAATATAGTTAAATCGCGTAAACTAAAAATCAAAAATCAACGTAAATGGACACCAAACGAATTAAAGTTTTCGTCAAACGAGCAATATAATATTTTTACGAAATTAATAATCAAATTTTTATATTTTATTTATATTGGTTACGTAAAACGTTTACGTTTCGTAATTAAATAAATTTAGGCATTCGCGGAACCACCAAAATTTATCTACGCTTCAACGAATACCCATTATTATTTCCAATAATCAAAGTTTTATAAAAACTTTACTCATGTTATCAAGCTAGCCAATTTACTCATAAAAGAACCAAGCTAGGACTTATACATTTCAAGTATACACTTTAACACTTAACCTTTACATTTTATACATCAAGTATGTTAGCCTCAAAATATTGAGTCGAACAATGGAAGTTCGTTCATTAATCATATTAGGTCTTGGTCATTAATTAATATACGTTGTAATAGGCTAGACTGGTAAACGGGCTCTTAAATGTAAGCTAACCGGTCACGTGTATCGGGCGAAAGCCCAAGTAATCCCGAGCCCGGCCCGTAGAATTACTAAAGGCATGAAAGCCTTTTAGTTTTGATACATATATACCTCACCAAGGAAGGTGAGGTGGGTTGGTCATTTATAACAATTCATTTTTGAAAGTAAAATGGAGAAACAATTAAGTCTTACTACACAAGATTCTACAAGATGATGAATGAAATGATCAGAAACAATTTGACAGTTGCTACGATGCAAGTCAATGTTCAATTTCTTTAACAACTTCAACCAGAATGGTCAAGATTTGTAACAATTGTCAAGCAACAACACAAGTTGGATGAAGTTTCATATCACAAACTCTTTGACATTCTGAAACAATACCAAAAGGAAGTTAATGAACTCCGTGCTGAAAGAATGGCCAAGAATGCTAACCCATTAGCACTTGTTGCTACTGCTCAAACACTTCAAGACCCTTATTATCAATCATCAAAACCTCACAAATCATATGCACCAACATCAAAAGCTTCACTTCCAACCAGATCTCATGCAACTACAAGATACAAAGGCAAAGAGATAGCCAAACCAATCACACCACCATCTGAGTCAGCTTCTGAAGAAGACAGTGATCCTGAACAAGCTCAGAGGGATAAAGACATGCAGAAAAATTTGGCTCTCATTGCAAAGTACTTCAAGAAACTCTACAAACCTACCAACAACAACCTCAGAACTTCCTCAAACACCAGAAACAAGAATGTGGATACTACTCCAAGGTACAAGAATGACAATCAGACTGGACAGTTTGGGAATCAGAGGGCAGTAAATGTTGCTGGGGCTAGAGAAACTGTAGGTGGTCAAGTAGTGCAACAGTCTGGGATACAGTGTTTTAACTGCAAGGAATTTGGTCATTATGCTAAGGAATGCAGAAAGCCAAAACGGGTTAAAGACTCCACGTATCACAAGGAAAAGATGTTGCTGTGTAAACAAGCTGAGAAAGGTGTTCAACTTCAAGCAGAGCAATCTGACTGGCTAGCAGACACGGATGAAGAGATTGATGAACAAGAGTTGGAAGCACATTACAGTTACATGGCAAAGATTCAGGAGGTTCCTAATGCAGACTCAGGCACAGACGCTGAGCCATTGGAACAGGTACAATACGATACTGACGATAATGTGTTTGCCAATGACATACAACATTTTGAGCAATCTGAATCCATTAGTAACACATGTGCAGTGGAAACGGGTGATAGTAATGTCATTCCTGACTCACCGGATATGTGTGATAATGATATTCAGGATGACCAAAATGATGTAGAATGTGATGATGAGCGTGTTGCACTTGCTAATTTAATTGCTAATTTAAAGCTTGATGTCGATGAAAATAAAAAGATTCAAAAGCAATTAAAGAAAGCAAATGCAACATTGACTCAAGAATTAACAAGTTAACTGAGTGCAAATCTCATTCTGCGGAAACTAGATAGAACGTCTAGGAGAATCTCAATAGTATCCGGGATAGTTGTTTAGTTGCCACTTCAAAACAAATAATGAGTTTGAGAGTACAATGGCTTTTAATGATCGTACAGTTTGACTCATGACCAACTGTACGTAAGTTAAATGAACTCTAGGACTATTAGCTAAAAGGACATTGCTTTCCAAGATGGTTTAATGTTAAGTGCTACGAAATTTCTCGTTGTCAAGCAAAAACAGATGAATTAGTCAACAGAGTCTTTTAACTAGGTCACTTCACGAAGGTCGTGTCAAAGAGAAAACAAAGGTTAATAAAGGATCTGAAACTTAAGGAAGAGAAAGATATGACATATGATTTCAAATGGAACCGCCAAATTAAGTTTTGATGGAAAATTGTTTACAAAAGGAGTCAACTCAATCCAATCCATCATATGTTTGCACCCAAATGCCCTAATTTAAGTGGAAGACCTACCTTTGCCAATCCAATGTACCTAAAAAGGCTCAAATATGGCACTTGAGGGTTTGTATGCGATCACACAAGACAATCTGATCCTGCTACCAGATCTCTTCCCCTTATAGAGAAAGAGATTCTGACTCTTGCTGAGGTTGAAGAGAGTCGAATCTAAATTGTGAATAACAGCTTAGTCAAACCATTTGGGACTACACGAAGTTAAAATGTTCTTTATGAAATTTTCAAACCCCAAATGCAATAAGAAAAGAAATGTGGAGAATAATCATTTGTAAAAACATAATCAAACTGTTTTCAAAAAAAACATAGATTTCTTACCAGTGTCTAAATCTGTAAGCAAAAGTAGACAAGCATATAATGTCTTGACAAGCAACATTAATATCTGAATGAACTCGTCAATCAAGCATGGCGTAATACATTCAAACGAACCATTTAATCTTTGACACCCAACTGCATACGTATTGGAAAATTCCTAGTTAATAAATGTTTGATGCCCCTTGCCCTTAAGACTCAGAATGATAGTCTGTGTCGTGTATGTACACGAACTTAAGCAAGAAATGACATGCAGGATTTAACAAATAATACGTGAATCTATTTGAAGATGAACTTGATGAAACTTAATCTGGATAAGGCAGATTCTTTCCAACATGTATGATTATGCTTTTGCAGAATGTGTGTCTAATGATGTTTGTGTTCTTATTGCTAACTTCATCTGATTTTAGATGAGATGTACTGATTTTCAATGCATATTTCTTTCATAAAGTAGTGGAATGTGACAGTCTTGCACAAAGCTTTCTGAACAAAATGATTTTGTAAGTAAAGAGGTTTACATGAGGCTTTTTACAGCGTTTTGCTAGATTAGAAAACACTCAATTTTCTCTTGAATTCGCGTACAAGAATGTCAAGTACAACTGAAAAATATGACACAGTTTACAAAGACAAGGCGCGTCCAATGTATTTCGGAAAGAACGTGAAAACAATATGTTGAAATTACAAGATTTGAATAGCTCAACGCCTAAGACAGAACATGGCAATAAGGTGAGTTGAAAAAAATCGTTGATGGAAAGTATGCAAGGGGAAGAAAATTGTAAACACAAGTTTGATAAACCATCTGTTGTTCGACAACAAATGGCTCAAAGGATCCAAAACCATCAGTTTTAAGGAAAGTCGGTATTCCTTTTGTCAGACTCTCTTGAGAGAAACTATTTTGCAAAGAAAAAGTCGTTCGCCAAAAAAACTAATGAGTCCGAGGGTTTATCAAAAACCAGTCACTTACAGAATTTACCTAGGACAGCAATGCAAGTGTACGATAACACAAATGTGATTAAATCCATGTGTCAATGTTAGTCGTGTGAGATTGCAAGTAAAGTACAACACAAACTAGAGACTACAGTTGAATCAGGATTTTAGGAATAACTAATCTCGCGTTCTATCATTACAAGGAGTAGCTCACAAAAACTAAATGTTAGCAGACCACAGCCTAGGAGCAATCAAATGGAAGATAAGGTCGTGCAATACACTAGTCATGCTAAGCTTAAGAAGGACTGAAGTAGAGAAAACTAGGATTTCTAGTTATTCTAAAAAAGAAATAAGTCTGTAACTGCGTGTGTAATGACAGTTTAATCAAACTTCCGAATGCTAATGCTGTTTGTGCTACTTGTGGAAAAAATTGTTGTGTTTAATTCGAATCCTGAGGTTTGTGTTTCTAAATCTTGAATGGCCGTGAATGCTAGAACCTAAGAAGCCTAATGTAGTGCTATTAGTAATAGGAAACCCAATAAAAGGTTACGGCGTAAACAATCTGTTAGCAAACACCCCATAAGAGACAGTTGCTTAAGAATCACTTCAAAGGTTCCCAAGGTTACTATTGGATGCTATGTGTAAGTAAAAGTGTGTATAGTGCGTTTGTGGAGTAACGTGTGTTGGGTTTGGCGAGACAACAATGCCCATCCAACATACTAATGGGTCCCTAATAACAGAAGAAGCAATGGGTTACCTAGGCACAAAAGGAAATGGGTACCTAAAGTAAGGAATGAAAGTTGTGCTAAAGTGTTTGTTTTGCGTTGATTATACATCTAGGATAACTACCTGTCTTGAAACTCACAAAAACTGTAGAGGTTCCAGTTTGTCATGTGTCCATTCGTCCTCTACTTCTCTTGCAGATTGTACAACTCATCCTATTCAATGTTACTCTGGATTTTGCAACAGCTTCTGACGGGCAATGTATTCACTGTGGTGCATATTTTGTTGAAAAATACTTGGTACGTTTCGTTTTGTCAATGAATCAATTTGCTCCAAATCTTGGGTATGGAGATTTGGTTCAAGGAAATATACGATCAATTAAGAGTTTTACTACTGTACCGAACCGGTCTCTAGTCACAATCTTTTCCTCAGTTGGTCAATTCTGTGATGCAGATTTGGAGGTTTGCTATTCGGAAATCTACGTGTTTTGTTAGAGTCTCGTCAGTGGAAACGATCTTACTATCCGGTATCGTGGATATGTCTCCTATACAATATCCAATCAAGAAACAACCTCATCAAATCCAATTCTGTCTCCTGGCTAAAGCCTCACCAATTCAAGCTGGTTATGGCAGCGAAGACTTTCTCAATCTCAATCTTAGTACTATTCAACTTGCTTTCTAGAGAAAGTAATTGTGATTGGTTTACAAAAATGAAGTATGTCAAGGTAATACTATGTTTCCTCTTGGAGTGTTGTGTGTGTATGTGCGATGACGTTTAACAGGCTCATTCATGTCAAAGACTTGTTCCAAGTTCAAAAAGGTCGGTTGGTTTTGCTTCAATGGCGACTTATGTGGTCCAAATGCGGGTTGCTAGATCATATGGGAAGAAATATATCTGGTAATTGTCGATTGATCTACTCAAAGATATACTTGGACACTATTTCTAAGTTCCTAAGGATTGTTAAACCACAGATGTTTAAAGACTTTCTCACGATGATCTAACGAAATCTTAAGCCTAGTAATTTTGTTCGCATGAAAAGGCACTGAGGTCTTATACAAGACACTTAATGCATTCTTTAAAGAAGAAGGAATTGAGCATCTAAAATTCACTCCTCGAACTCCTGAAACTGATCGGCGTTGTCGAAAGACGAAACCGCACTCTCGTTTGAGGCTGCCCCGAACAATCTGTCAGGCTTAATATACTTCCCATTATTACTTTTGGGCTGAAGCATCGCAAACCGCATGCTATACTCAAAATAGATCTTTCATCATCCCAATTCATGAGACAAAAGGCATATGCAGTATTCTACATTATATGACAGAAAACCCTCAATTAAACCCACTTACATCTTTGGTTGTACATGTTACCTAACCAGAGATGGTTGAAAAACCTAGATTAAGATGAAAAGAAAAAGGGGATACGTGCATTTTGGTAGGACTCACTCCACTATGTCAAAGGGATATCGTGTCTGAAAACAGAGAACTAAGGATGATAGTTAAATCCATCATCTCAGATTTGATGAAATCAAAGAGATGTCAGAGACGTCTGTTGCTTATGTCACTTATGGCTCGTTCCCCAACGACAAAAGGCAGTCACATTATGTCAACCCTGAACCCCCGCACCAGAAATACAATTATGTTTAGCCTACAGCAGATACTACAGTTCATCAAAACAGGAGTTGGATCTTTCTTATTGGTCCTTTGTACGATGAAATTTTTCAATGAGGGTACTTCTCGTGTAAACAAGTCTTCTTCTCCCCACTGATATTCTGTCACAAGACACACACCCTTCAACGGAATATTCAACCTACATCAGAACATACAACTTCCTACAAATGCTCTTCCTGAGGAAAACAACGTGATCAAGCAGTACTTTACCAATCCTTTCTGTACACGGTACAATGATATTGCTTGAGTCTTCCTCACGCAATAGTGGTATTCAAATGTGACTTTCCTTCAATTCAACCTCAAAATTCTGAAAACCGATGGACAAAAGATCTCATTAAAATCAAGTTCGTGGAAATTCATCCAAGCCAGTGCAAACAAGACGACAATTGCAACGATACTGAATGTGTATGTTCGTACGCACCGGAGTATTGTTGAACCAATAAAACATTAAGGAGGCAATGGCTGATCAGTATGGACTAGAGCATGCAGGATAAACTTATCAGTTGACAGGACTACAAGTTGGGAAATCGTGACAAAACCTGTTTGGCTAAGACGTATATCAAGCTAAAGTGGTTATGGAAAAAACAAAAATGATGAAAAGGGGACCAACTGTTAATTCGCAACAAAGACGGACTTGTAGCAATGGGTTATGCTCAGGAAGAGGTGTATTGATTGCATCCACAAATCATTTGCTCCAGTGCTAGCTTGGAGGCTTTCAGGATCTTTTGTCGCCTATGCTGCACATAAGTCTTTTCCAATTTATTAGATGGACGTGAAAACAGAATTTCTTAATGGTAACTGAAGGAGGAGGTTTATGTTGCACAACCAGATGGGTTCGTTGACCCTAATCATCTAGAGAAAGTTTACCGTCTAACGAAAGCTCTATATGGATTAAAACAAGCTCCAAGAGCATGGTATGATGAACTCTTAACATTCCTGATATCGAAAGGTTTCTCTAAAGGTATATTGACCCGACTCCATTCACGATATAATAATACGGGGAGGACTTCTAATCTTGTGCAATTTACGTTGATGACATTATGTTTGGTTTTCCACAAACCCTAAATTTTCAAAACGTTTTGAAAATTTAATTCACGGTTAGATTTGAGATGTCCTTATGAGGGGAAATGAAATTTTTGTAGGACTCAGTTCTCAATCACAAACGAGTATTATTATCAATCAAGCCAAATATACTTTAGAGATTCTGAAAATAACAAGGTATGGAAAAAAAGGGACAAAAGCATCTTGGTACACAATGACTACCGAAAACCTAAAATTAGATGCAGAATGAGTGGTGAACAGTAGACCATACTGACTATGTAGCAAAAATCGGGTCCTCATGTATCTGACATCTAGTTGACCAGTACATAGTGCAAGCAGTAGTTATTGTGCAATGATATCAAGCAAAGACCGACTGAAAAAACACTCAAAGAGGTTTTAAAAGGGATCTTTTAATACTTAAGATGGGTACCATTCACCATGGGACTCTGGTATCCGAAGGGATTCTGGCTTTGAATTATCAGCTTTTTCAGTTGTTCGATCAGTCCGGTTGCCTTGATACTCGCAAAGCACTTCTTTTTTTTTTTATGAGGATTACAGTTCCTGGTGTTAAGTTAGTCTGCTGGATGTCAAAGAAGCGGTTCTGTACTGCTATTGTCTATCAGCATGAGGCTGAATATGTGCGTAGCTGAAAGTTGTGCTCATGTAATGTGGATGCGGACTCTGCTTCAAGATTTATGGGCTTCTATCTACACAAAATACCGTTGTATTGCGATTTCTAAGTCAGCTCATAGCAATTCATGCAACCCGATGACAGCACTTTTCTCGTACCAAGCATATCATATCGTTATCTCAGGTATCACTTTTTCATAAAGGACAGGTTGAACTCGCGTATAAAATTGAATTGTACTTTGTCAGAACTGAAATACCATTGGCTGACTATGTTTACTAAAAGCCTTCCGAGAAAGGTTTCAGTATCTAGTCCAGACGATTTGGTATGAGTGTTTGACTCATCAGAACTGGAGGTTCTGACAAAAGAATCTGCTTGATACTTAATCAAACATCAACATGTATATAAAATTTCAAAAAGAAAAATATAACAAAAATATAAAATTTCAAAAAAAGAAAACAGAAAATCAAAAAAATCAGAAAATGTTTCAAAAAATATTCTCTCGACATGTCTCTTGAATCGATAACATTTTCGTACCTAGGAATATGTTGATTGATATCGACACGGGCGGTGTAACATGAAGTTGACCAGGACGTTTCAAATGCTTTCAAAACATGTCATTTCTAAGTTTTCTGTGAATGGCTTATGTGAACTATCAGTAATAACACGGACTTTAAATAAAGGAAAGTTTATCATAAAGATAACTTATCTAACAACGAGATAATTCAACGTTTCTCTGTTTGAGTTGTTCTTACAAGATCATTCAAAGTTTTTAAGCTCACGAAAATAAGGATAGTGTAAGCTTAATGTGCGCTTACCTTAGAGTTGGCGAAGAAGAACGTCTTCTACATGATGTTTTTCAAAATGTTGAACACAATTTTTCAAGAATTTCTCACTCGCAATTATAATCTTTCAAAATTGTGTGTTCAACACTCCATCTTTCAAGGGGGAGTTTTTCGAAAAACAAAGTTTAATGAGTTTGGATACATCATCTCACGACCATTTTTTATGTATTCACAAACCTTTCCCACAAAAGTCTCTTTAATTAACAACAAGTAAAATGGACAATTCAATAGAATAATAGTTATAGATGACTAAGTGTTCAACCTTGATTTTATATCAATTTTTACAACTTGGTATCATTTTTACTTGGTGGTTCAAAGTATGTTCAAATTGAGGGGAGCAAGATACACTGTTCCAAAATTAATTGTTATGGCGTAGTAAGCTTGTGATCAAATTTTTCCACATGGCCTTTTCAAGACAAATTTTAATAAACAATATTTCAAAATCGATTGTGACTTATGAATTTAAAATAAGGGGAGAAATGTAATTAAAATATCTGTTTTTCTTGCTAGGTACTTTTTGTGATTAAAAGGTCTCAAGTGCCTATTCGGTGAATTCGGTTTCATGTGTGCGATCTCATACCCTACAACATCTTATTTCACGACGATTCTGAAGACATAAGGTGGTAAGGTTAGGTATTTGTCCTATGATCCACTGAACGGAGGGATCTTTCACAAGGAACTCTCCATAGTTAGAAATTGCAGTCTTAGGTATGATTGGAGATGAAGATTGTGTATGTGTGTGGGAAAGTAATGCTGACAAGATTGAGCTAACACTGAACAATCACAACAAGGTGTTTAGTAATGACGTCTGGTAAGCTTTGAAGGGGTATGAAGAACTTTAAAAGAAATGTTTGGATAATAGGTGAAAAAGAATGAGAGCCCTCCACACAACTTTAGGCTGTAAAAGGTTGGTCGATACATATGCTGTCAGATATCACAATGTTGATTGCTGACATTGGAAGGACGACATCATAGGACATGTGATGCAATGCAACAACCCTGTTCACTGCCTTTCGGGTTTCTCTCAAAAGATATCTCTCGTACTCATTGTGCCAACGGAGATACACACGAATTCTATTGACTTTCTCCACTCCGATTAGTTGATATTGAATAGGTGGCAGTCTGCTCCAGCCTCCGATTACTAAAACCAAAACGCACTAATCGAGTCTAGAGCCAAGAGGATCATAAATAATCTCATTATGAACAACTTTATGACAAACATCTTGTGATTCTCATTAGTTCACAAGCTTTGTTAACAAAGAGTCCCTTACGCATTATCCTTGTGATTCTGCCAGAACTATTCAGAGTGATACTCTTTAGTATTCACAATGACGATTGGAAATCCCTTCCAGTGTCATCTTCTAACAGACACTGCGGAGGTGATTGCGAGATTATAGATGAATCAAACTTTTGTGTCATCCGGATGAAACGATGGTGCGATTAAATGTGAATACAAACTTGTTCTAGGAATGGATTGACAAGCTTAATCTGGAAGATAGCTAAACAATCTGATTCACTCTTACCGTGTTGTCTGTTTTGAGACGTTTCGGTAATGAGAACAAGCATTGCATGGTAAATCTAATAATATGTGTTAGAAGTTCCTACGCTTTGAGTGGAAACCTGTCAAGGAGTTCTTTGAAATTCTACCTGATTCCAGGTACGGTATTTATAATGTAAAACAGGTCTACGGAACCGGAGGTAAATCTAACCAGATCCGGACGAATGAAAAGCCATATTGTCCACCCGCTTTTATTGCTAACTGTTTTATTTAGATACATAAAGATGGAGTGTGATGACTCAATTCCAGCTGGAGTCGAATTCATTACCACTTGCTCATGCTCAAACTAGAAAGACATACTATAAGCATCAAGATTCAAGAATCAAGAAAGCTCAGAATTAATAGACAAAGACTTTCCAGCCCAAACTCTGATTTACAAGATCTTCCTTTAAAGATATCTAGTCTATCAAGGAGATTGTAGCAAAGCTTTCAAGATAATGCAAAGTATGAGGCATGTTGGTCAACGACACATTGATCGCAAGGTGGAAAGACGATCAAGAAGCAAGGAAAAATATTTAAAGAATCTTGGACATAAAGACGATAGTCGAAAGACAATGACATAGGCTCAAGATCAAAGATCACAAAAGCATGAGGAAAAGCCTACAACGAATTCAGAGGACCAAGTCCACAAGATCTTAAGAACAAAAGCCAATCTCATTAAATCTTAATTGAAGGAGTGTCACAATGAACCTCTATTCGGGGTGTGATGGTAGCCTCAAAATATTGAGTTCTAACAAGGAAGTTTCGTCATTTTATATTAGGTATCGTCACTTAATAATTATACGTTTGTAATAGGCTAGAAGGGTTTTAAACGGGACTCGTAAATGTAAGCTAATATTGTATAGTGTATAGGGCTAAAGCCCAAGTCATCCCGATTGCCCGGCCCAAGTAATAGCCCAAAACCTGAACCATGTAGTTGTGTTGGGTAATATATAGCATTTTCCTCTATGAAAATGGTTGTTGATTCTTGTTATTCTACATCATTGTATTTTTGCAAGTAATCATCCATCTTTTTTTCTCTCTACCTTTCTCTCCTCTAACTTCTCTACTAAAAATTCTTCCAATTCTTTCAATCTTACTTTTTTCTTGTTTCAATAATGAATGGAAAGTGATTTTTGGGTTCAGACATTACGCGTTATTAGAAAGGGATTTGTTAATTGCTAAAGATTAACAGCTCTTGATCTTTTAGTTAATACTTATTCTAGACGTGGTCTTATTTTTTCGCTACGTACTCTTGCATTTTTTTTGGTCAATAGTTGTTAATAAACCCAACAGTGCATACGAGCATCTATAGAATGTATTTCTAAAAGATTTAAAATTTAACAAATTAGGGTTTTTTGATTGAGTTTTAAGTCCTTTTGACGTTTCTATGGTTTAAAGATTGGATCTTTATTAAGAATAAAATTAATTAGACAAAACCCTATGTTGTATGAATTTTTATATGTTAAATCTGATAGTTTAATTGTCAATTGATCGTTTGTGTTTGACATGTGTGAGTGTTGATTGTTGTGTTTGTATTTTGTTTATCATGTATGAACAGCATGCATGTTTATCATGGATAAGATATATGATATAATTCTTAATTAATTGTTAATTGCTTGACATGCAAATTCGATGATTAGATTATAAAAGTTGAGTTTTTTTAGTTTTTCAGAATGTTTGACACACTATTACTAAATATTCGTAAAATATTCATCGTATATCAAAAACATTTGAAATTTTATGGTAGATCCACGACTCAGTAAGCTATAACTTTGTAGGTTACTGCAAAAGTGAGGAACGACCTTGATATGTCATGTCGGGGCTGAATCGACTGAAATTTTCTTATCAGATTTTTAGTGATATGTGGTGTATATTTATAAATGGCTTACGCAATCGATTATTTCAATGGGGATGTGGCGATTCATTGGAGATTGAGCCTTATATGAAAATATATTAGTTTTATATTTGTTATTTATGTCTTCGTTAATATTTGCATGTGTTAATTGTTAAGTGTCTTAAATAAATGTTATGTGTATTAGTTGTTTATATTTATTTCTTTTTAGAAGTTTTTTACTTACGTAAAAACAAAAGGTTTTTTTTTTAAAATAAAATATAAACATGACTAATAATTATGAAATAAGATTTATTATAGACTATTAATTGCATTGTCTTATATGTCAATTTAGGTTCGGCTTACATCCGATAATCATGGCCTTCGGGTTTCCCACGACGAGACTTGCAATTCAATAGGTTTATAATATGTTTTCTAAATTAAAGAGTTCAAATTTATAAATGACGTAATTTGCAAAAGTACTATTTACTTGCAAGGCATATCACCAAGGGTTTGAGGTTTTATACTCTATAAATCCGTGATATCTTGCAATTATTTAGGAAGAGCGAATGGTCTAGGGTTTGAATGATTTTAATCATTCTTTAATCTTTTCCCACGATAAAATAAGAATTCTTTAGATTTGAAAACACGTTGAATCGTCAATTTTTAAACGTAACACTATTTATACATGAGATGTATAGAAAATATGTGATACCGTAATAAATAACTTAATTGGGTAAAGTTTTAATTTAAAATCTATGATACGAAGATGTATGCATGCTTCTTCGTACATATTTGCCATGTCAAATAAAAAATACCCTCTTTAAATAAGTTGTTGCCATCCAATTTGTAAGAACAATTGCATTTTCCTTTTACATCTCGTGAAACGTATGTAGATTGCAAACCCAAGGTGATTATACACTTTTCGTGAGACGTTAGTGTTACATAATCACAGTTCTTGATTGGACGACTTAATTGAGGTAAGCTGGTGAGACCTTATGCTCAAGGCATCAATGGGATAAAACATGCTTACTAGCATATTAGTGTAATAAAGTAAGTCTCATAATGTTCTAGGAATTTCATCGGTGGCAATCATTGATCGTCAATTACCTTTTGAATACACCATCGCTAGCAGATCAACTAATGTGATGGTGGTATGTCAAGTTGGATCCTAGGCCTTAGAAAATTAATTGTTTATATATTTAAACACGGGTAGTTAATTTTCTTTAAGAAGTATTATCGAAAATACTAAAATCTTGAACTTAATATGTTTTATAGATGGCAATACCTGTCTAAAACATAAACCATTTGGCTTTTAGGTCGATGTTTGAAAGAGAAAAACTTTCTGGAACAAATTTCAATGATTGGTTTCGTTCACTTAAGCTGGTCTTGAGAGTTGAAAAGAAACTATTTGTCATTGAACAACCTATTTCCCATGCTCCACCTGCTGATTTTACTACACAAGTTCTTGCACAGTGAAATGCAATTTATGATGCTCATAATGAGGTTGCTTGTCTTATACTCGGAAGTATGACTTCCGGACTACATGGACAGATCAAAAATTCCTCACCTTATGAAATGCTTCAGGAGCTTAAATCCATGTTTGATAAACAAGCTGGAGTGGAGCGGTTTGACCTAATCCAAACTTTCCATTCTTGCAAACAAGAGGAGGGAAAATCAGTTATCTCATATGTACTCAAGATAAAGGGATATATGGAGCAACTGGAACGTCTTACTTATGTGCTCCCATAAGATCCTAGTGTTGGTCTAATCATGGCCTCTGATGACATCAAATAACGTCTATTTTTATAGCATCATTTATCCCATTT
>BQNB010021956.1:0-63584 GCA_026074375.1 Tanacetum coccineum | reverse complement strand
AGCCCACAAAGGCCTCCTAGGCTAATCCTCTTTAGAGTATAAATACTCTATGTTTTTCTCTTTCCTAGGTTAGACATTAGAGCTAGTCAATTATTATTTTTCATCTTAAGGGTTTGTAGCAACTCTTGTTTCTTTCAATCAAAAGTTCTTTAATGTTTAATCTTTTGTGCTATTGATCTTGTGATTAATGTATGGAATGATCTAGGGATCCTACACACACGTACCACGGTACCAGCATCGTTAATGACGAAGTCAGCCCCCATACCTAAGAAAAAACAGTGAGTACATAATAATTAGTTGTAACACATTATATACTATAAAAGTAAGTGGCCTTCTTTAACAGAAAAAAATAAGTGACCTTTATCTAATAAAAGTCACCATTTAATATAACCAAAAGGAAGCAAACAAACCTGAAACACCAATGCGCACTCTACATTCGTCTGAAGAAGAAGCAATATGAGCGCTTGCCTCATCCATAGAAGTAGCAGCTGCACTACCATTGCCGACTACAAAAAGCAGAAACACATAAGAACCCACGTAGGTTGATTGACATTCGTAAAAAACATGAGAAACAATTCTTAGACATATTTGAAACAGTAGGAACAAGATTGGAAAAGTTGTAATATTAGTTTCTTGTGTATGCCCAACCAACGAAAATTCATCTGCAATACCACCGAGCGTTGAACTTTTTAAAGAAGTTTCACAACATATGCAAGTATGAAGTTTCACAATATTAGACCTCATACGCTCTGTGGGCTGTAGATGAATTTTCGTTATATCTTGGATTATTTCTTATATGCTTTGTGGACTGGAAAACCTCTGCTTTCAGTTGAACTTCTTAAATCATTCAAAAGCTTACTATATTCAACACTGAATTATTGATACAACAAAGTCATATTTGTGTTGAAATTGTAGCTACAATAATTAACTAATATAACACAACTAAACACTATTTTTACATAATGTTTTGCTAGAACTGGCTATATGATATGCATACTATTTTCATAGATAATAGACCAAACATCGTGACATCACAAAATCAGCCAAGACTTTTACACATCTCTCTGAATCCCTGCATATGCCATGCGACTGATTATGATTAGTCATACACTCAAAAGCCTAAAAAAATGACCTTATAAGCTTTTCCATAAGCCCACCGGCTCAAAAAAATAAGCTAACCCAAACACCCTACTGTAAAAGCATGTACAATGGACAATAAAGACTGTTATATAGCAATCTTTCAGCATGTTACTAAAACCCCCAAATTTCGTGTTAACCTAATTTTTAATCGAAAACCTTATATAAAAAACAAATCCCTATATTATCAATCTAACAAAATACACAAATAATATCAATTAAATCAGGATCCAATCAAAGAAAGAAAAATAAGAAGCATAATTTATAAGGTCCGAACGGATTAAAAGATGATAAAACTTACTACTATTTTGATGATCAGGTTATTGATAAGAGTAGTGGATTTGGTGGGAATGAATTTACTGT
Source organism: Tanacetum coccineum (assembly GCA_026074375.1). Classification (NCBI taxonomy): domain Eukaryota; kingdom Viridiplantae; phylum Streptophyta; class Magnoliopsida; order Asterales; family Asteraceae; genus Tanacetum; species Tanacetum coccineum. Next base: position 62,084 of record BQNB010021956.1, on the reverse strand, counting down.
GTTTTTTTGTTGTGAAAGATGGTATAGGTTTTGCAGTTGACACGTACCCCCCACGTGGATACAGGTAGGCTAAGAAATAACACACGGGTCGGGCCGAGTTTGTAATGAATGCATTAAACACCTCCTCGGGATTACGATCTTACCTTTTAAATAAAAGGTATAATAAGGCCAAAACACATATTAGTACCCTGAACTTGGCAAAGTGGATTATCTAGTACCCTAAACTTTTAAGGGTGCAGAATGGTACCCTGAACTTAACAAAATAGAATTTCTACTACCCTATGCTAATAAACTCAACAATTAATTATTTTTTTCCTTCTAAAAATCATTTTAGTAGAGTATTTTGTAATAAACAATTTATAGTAAAACTTTTAGCTAGACAAATATATTTTTTTCCTAAAATTTAATTATTTTTTTTCTGTTAAAAATTAATATAGTATTTTAGTTGATTATTTAGAAAAAAAATGTATATGTAGCATTGAGTTTTAAAATATTTCTAACGCGCTATTTTTAATATATCTTCGTATAATATAATTAAATGTTTGTTTCAAATAATTTTTAGATCAACTTATAACTAACTATATAGGGATTTTGTAATTTTTAATTTAAATATGCATATAAAGAACTAAATAGTCAAATTGTTATTGTTTCAAAATTATTTTAAACGAACACTTCAGTATATAATAAGGAAATTTATGTATGGAACAATACTTTATAGAAGTGAATTATCGTGCTACTTTAGATACATAAATATTTGTATTATTTACTTAAGTGATCGTTTCAAATAATTTCAAGACAATAACAATTTGACTATTTATTTCTTCATATGCATATATAAATTGAAAATTACAAAACTCTTATATAGTTAGTTATAAGTTGATCTAAAAATTATTTGAAACAAACAATTAATACTATAATAGGAAAATATATTAAAAGTAGCGCGCTAGAAATATTTTAAAAATCAATGCTACATATACATTCTTTTTATTCTAAATAAATAAATAAAATACTATATTAATTTTTAAAAGATAAAAATAATTAAATTTTAGGAAAAATATATATTTGCCTAGCTAAAAGTTTTACTATAAAATATTTATTACAAAATATCTATTATATTAAAAGATACAACCCCTAAATTTAGTGAGGCTGTGTCCATTAAATGTTTAGAAGCTGGTGTGAAGTTCTTTGTAGATGCTTTAAGATGAAGGTGAAGAGTTGTTGCAATTATCCTGCCATTACAGCCCAAACATTTAACCCACAACCCCACGGCATTCATAAGATGAAGGTGAAGGGCCTACAATTAAACCCCAGCAGATGAATCTCAGGGGTTCATTTTACAAGTATAGATCGACCCACCACTGTTTCCGTTCTATTATCTTCAGTTCCAACATAAAGAAGAGGAAAAAAAACATCAGGTAGATTTTAGGGGTTTTTTCCTTAAGATTTTAATTTCCAATTTTAATTATGTGATTTTAGCTCTTCATGGTTATCTTCCCTTTGTTTAAAATTTGATACTGGGCTTTTAGTGTTTGAAGGTCGGGAAATTGAAAGGGTTGAACGACTTGCAGCTGAGAAGGGTGCCGATAAGGGTTTCAGCGTTTCCGAGATGTGGTCAGTTTGTTATCTTTCGATCTGGTAATCAAAGTTTCATGCTTTTTGTTTTACATGAATTAGTTTTGCACGTGTCTTGATGGTAATGCCTTCTAAATGATGTCAGTATGTCTTATTGAAGGTTATAAGCACTATTGCATTGGTTAACATAAAAGAATAAAGGTTTCGTGCTTTTTGTTTCAACCAAATGAGATTGTCGTTAGTGGCGGTGCGCAGAGCCTAAAGGTTAGTGCTTGAATAACTAAAAAAATAAAAGTTTATGTATAAATCTCTTCTTGGCTTGAGTAATTTGATTGTGATATGGACCGACCACGACATATTTGGTGAAATGTGTAACAAAATTCTTATTTCTAACATGTGATGTATAAATCAATTACAGGTATGTAGGTGTACATGTTATTTTTCAATGTAAGTTACTAACATGTAAGTTTTGTCATGATGCAAGTGGGTTTTAATATTGGTCTATAACCACATTTGGCATATAGAACATTAGTCAGATACTCATATAAACATCACCCAAAGAATATGGGAAGTGGTATGAAAAAAATACACTTTGGATCACTTTTGACCTATTTTACAGGATTTTAGATAACCAATTTTCTTAAAGTACACTTTTGACCTACAATACTTTTACAATAAACCAATTTGATCTGTTTATCAGTAATCTTTTTGAAATTATGACCCTCCAGTAGGTTTTTCATGATATATTATTGCAGGCTATCAAAAAGGAAATGTTCGAGAACTTTAAGGATGCTCATGACACTATTTTACAATACACTGAGGAGAACATGAAGTACTTTGCCAAGGTATTCTTTGTCTATGTTTTACATTATGTAGCTTCGTTACACATTAAAGCTTTAGTTAGAACCTACATGTGGCTTCAAATTTTTTTGTTATATGCCATTGGTGCACCATGGTATATATTGGGGTTTCTAAATAAGTAGTTTACAATACACTGCTTTTTAACTGTCATCTAAACAAATAGATCACTGAATTCCAATCAATGGAAGTATGCAAATGTAGGATATAATGGCTTAGCAACGAAGCCAAACAAATGCAGGTGTAAAAACTGAATTTTTTATGCGGTTAACAATTATTTAAAAAACAGAATTTTGAAGATATATATTATAGAAAAAAAACTAGAGGGTCTTCATTATATAACTAAGGAGATATGTTGATAGGTCATATCAAAACAACTATTGGTGTTGGAACAAAACAGGTTGGATCGACCGGTGTCCCAAAAACTATATATTAAAGAAAATTGAATGCTGATTTAAGAGGTTTTACCATTAAGAAACACTTATTGGATCTGGCTATTTTCAACCCTTTTGACCCGTTTTCTTTTTAGTTGTAAATTTACTTTCATCAATTCGACTCGGCCGATATAATACATTAACCGAATCAACCCATTTATTAGTAGTGGGTCAAAATTGCTACCTGCATTATCCCAATTCTTTCTGACGAGTCTTGGTCAATGGATGATCAGCTTTTGGTGTTTGGCTGCAGGCAGAAGTTAAAGACTTTCCACACAAGACCATAGATTAGATGAACGGGTCAAGTTAGTTTTCTTTCTCATTATTAGAGTTGCAATGGTTTGCTATCATGAATATATTGAATGCTGATTAAGAGGTTTTACCATTAAGAAACACTTCTTGGATCTGGATATTTTCAACCCTTTTGACCCGTTTTCTGTTTTAGTTGTAAATTTATTTTCATCTATTCGACTCGGCAGATATAATACATTAACCGAACCCATTTATTAGTAGTGGGTCAAAATTGCTACCTGCATTATCCCAATTTTTTCTGACGAGTCTTGGTCAATGGATGATCAACTTTTGGTGTTTGGCTGCAGGCAAAAGTTAAAGACTTTCCACACAAGACCATAGATTAGATGAACGAGTCAAGTTAGTTTTCTTTCCCATTATTAGAGTTGCAACGATTTGCTATCATGAATATATGTATGTATCTTATATATTTGAGTTTATGTAGTTTGCAGGGTAATGCAGGACAAGATGCAAGACTTGAGTGAAGATAACACAAACCAAAAGTAAGTTAGCAAAAATGATGATTATGTGCAAAAGTTAAGAAAATAAATAAGTGTCTATTTTTTAGTTTATTATAACAAACAATTATATACAAATATGTGTTTGGAAGAATATTGTGTCAAACCTCCTATTTTTCATACCTTTCTGTTAGTACTGTATGGTAGGAGTAACCATAAAGTACCATTAAACATTATAAATTGATTCTTGAATTTTGATAATCCAAATTTTCTCAAGCTTACAAGATATTGGTTTTTATTAGGCTTTAGTGTGAGGGTAAACATGTACTACCGAGTCTTTTAAACGAGTAAAATAGTAACAAGAAGCTGAATCATGTAACCATTCTTTTACTTCAATACAAATTATTTTTTTTTTAATCTTTATTATTGATGTAATTTTTCATTTATATATTATTTATTGTGTAACACCTCCAAAATGGGTCGCAGCGGAATATGGGTTTGGGAGCGTTACTTCATAGATCAATAGCACAAGATATATAAAAACGACCTTAAAAAGTGTCGTTAAAAACCGATACCTTGGATTTAGCAAAGTGTTTGTTACAAAAGCCCGAAGCATTACTTGTTCATTGTTAAATTATACAAAGATTTTAGTTCGAAAACAAATGTTTTCCCCAAATATGTAATGCAACCAAATCTTTAATGCAAATGACTTCCAAAATACGACCACTAATATATCCCTTGCACCTCGTGCCTTATTGACCTCCTGAGAAAAACATGCTTTAAAACGTCAACAATAATGTTGGTGAATTCATAGGTTTGTGAATTATATAAGTGTAGGACCGCAAGATTCCCCCGTGATAATACATTAAATGTAAACATCACAAAAAATGTAATTACGTTTTTCTAAGCTCATGACACTGAAGCTCGACATATATGAATTGCAATATAAATTGCCTACATTGCCCTTGATGATGTTCTAACCCAGAACATCCCAAATCCGACATGTTATATATTCGTTGGCTCGGTAATTTCGACACCAGTGATAGCTAATCACCCGAACGAGGCGTCACCCCCAAATAGATCTATTTATAACATTCGCGCTCACCCTCCAAGTGATTTACAATTCATGATAATGGGCTCATTGGGTTATCGTTACTTAGGAAAACACGTAATCAGTTTAAATATGAAATGTTCACTTGTGTCCAATTATAAAACAAAGCATGTTCTCACCCCCAAAACTTATAAATCATTATAAATATAAAACGTGGGGCTATGAACTCACCTCGAGTGGATGAGTTTAACAATGTAAATCACAACAGAAAATGCGTCACAATTACGCCCGAATGCAACCTAATCAATTATAGGTCGTATGAGTACTAAGTACTTTGAATAACTACTACCATATATAATCGTATATAGCTACATCACCATCTAATTGAGTTTGTGAAATAATATTTAAATTACTTTTGATAAATATTATCTGTGTGTTTGTACTCGTATAATCGAATAAGTAATTCAATTGTCTTTGTAAAATAGTATTTATAAAGTTTAGGACATGTATAAATATTATATAATTGATTCTAAAATGTTTCGCAAAAATTTATATTAAAAACAAACCAATACTATTCACGTCAGGAAATAGTGCACAAGTATAAAATAGTGCGTATCTTTATCGTTTTAAGCCCGTTTGGGATGTTTCTTACGTTCATGTTCTCGTATTAAGTCGATGTATCAAAATATTACATTTTCATATTTTGAAATCCCCTGGTGAACAGTGATTTTTACTGTTCATAACAGTTATAAGCTTATTTTTATAACTTTAATTAACGTAAAACCCGTAAATGTCGTATCTTATTCGTTTTAGATCCGATTTTAGTGATTCTTTCGAGCACGTCTTCGTAATTAAAAGTTTTATCAAATAAATGATGTTTTCAAAATGTTCATGTCTATGATGAACAGTAACTTTTATAAAATTAGTTTTATAAAAGTATTTATTGTGGTAATCGTAAAAATACATAACTCTTTCATTATTAATCCAAAAATTATGATCCTTATTGTTTTGAAATCATAAAATCATATACTAACTGATAAGAACATGTATACATTTTCATTAGATGTGAATAGTAATTTGTTTTTATAAAATTTATTTAATAAACGCGTTTAATTAACGTATACTTAAAATTAGCGTATCTCCTTCGTTATAAATCGGTTATTTGAGTTCTCTACATGCCCACGATCCTTGTGACATGTATTATCTTATAAAATATAAAATGTGTGTGTTAAAATTCGAATTCAAATAGCCCCTTTTTAATATTTTCTCAAAATGTGTTTAAAAGTTGTTTTTATAACTTTTTAGTTTTACCACTTTGTTACAAATCCATTACAACCATATGTACCATGTATCTTACATGCTTAGGGTCCTTAGTCCTTTATTTGTGCAAGGTTTGTCCAAGAATCACAAGATCCATGAGTTACATACCTATTTGTCCATAACTTTATATATGTATACTTTTTAAGTAACTTGTTTATATATACTTTTTATATATAAACCACTCATGTACAATACTTATACATCCATTATAACATGATATTAAGATCCATATATCATATGTAAAAGTTTACCAAACCATAATCAAGTGTAAAAATCCATTTTTACAAGTAAATAAGTTCCTAGATGGTGATTAACTACATAGCCATTATATATACATAAAATCATGAATGTAAAGAGATTAAGGTTTTTAGGTAACCTTAGTATGAAGTATGATGATGAAAAATATGATCTAAAACCTTGTTTAGATGACAAACCCAAGCTTTTAACACTTGAAAACCCTAATTTCAAGTAAACCCTAATCTGGAACCTTTCTTGTTTAACACTTGTAAACCTTAAACCAAACCTTTAAAACTTCTTGGGTTATCTTAGATATGATGTAGGAACACTTGGAAATGTGGTAAATAAAAATTTTATGGATGGTTTATGGTGGTGTTATTGAGTCGTGGCATAGAGAGAGCCAAAAGAGAGGTTTTGTTGGTTTTTCACCTAAGAAATGAGAGTGTATGTGGTATCTTGCTAATTACTTTCCTTATATACTTTTTGGACCTAGATGAGATCAAGACTAGATTCATAAAAGACACGGTGAGGGTTTTAAGGAAGTCGTGATCAAGACTTGGAAGATAAGGGTCCTTGGCTCCCTAAAATGGACATCATTCCATGATTTCTAGGAAAGTGTTTTGCAAGATATTTTCTTGGTATCCCACCTTGTATATCCAGCCATATAGGCTAAAATGTGATGATATTATGTAAACTTTGGGTATTGGGTATAATTGTGGGTATTTGTTGAAGCGTAGAAAAGTTTTGGTGGTTCCGAGAATGCCTAAACGTATTTTATCGCGAAACGTAAACACTTTACGTAACCAATAAAAATAAAATGTACAAAGTTAATAATTATCGTTAAAATAATTACTTAACACTTGCTTGATGTAAACATTTAATTGTTTGATGCCCGTTTACATTGAATGATAATTTTTAGCTTACGCGATTTAACTTAACGATTACGATTCAAAAGCAAACGCGTACAATACTAAAAATAAATAGTGAATTTATTGACGTCGTAAATGACCCTAAAACATGGGGTGTTATACCGTTCATGTTCGTCTGGTTCGTTTACAGCCCTAGTTCTAATATTACCCATGTGACCGTTAATATTTTCATGTCATTTATATATTTTTTTAATTAATCACTAATAATTACACATGTATATTTATTTCATCTGTTTTCGTATGTTTTGTTTGTTGTTAGGGGCTGGAAAAGGCGGAGCTACCTTTGTTGCTAGTATGTTTAAACAAGTTTCTTTTTATGATTTTACGGTTTGGTAGTTTCATCTTTCATGTTTTATTTATAGTGAGGGGTTATAAAGTGTCTAATTGAGTATGCGGTTAGGAAGGTGTGACTATGTAATCTACTTTGTTAAATACATGGAACTTTAAAAATCAATACTAAAGTGTGAGACACATATTGACCGACACTTACACAAACACATGGTTATACTTCGATTTCTTCCATCATCCTTATTCCAACAGTATTTTGTACTATTCATTCACACTACATATTCACCAGTACCCAAGGAATGATAGTCGTAAACTCGAACCGAATACGCCTTAAAGCTATACCTTGCGATGCAAGAAAAAAACCTGAAACCCTTTGGGTTGTGATGGCTCGACCCGACAAAAGGGGAGAGGAGAGAAAGAGAGATTTTGGTTTGTGTTGTGTTATGGGATGCTAGGATTTAGGGTTTGTATTTTTATATCAAACCCAAAACCTCCTAGAATCTTCTTAACTTGATCACCAAGTTGAGCCACCTTATTATTTATAAATACACTATATAATAATATATGCGATAAATGACTTATAAATTATTTTGGTGTTAATATGGCATAAATACATCATTTATATTTAAACTTAAGGTATCTAAGTGTATTTTTGTGTGACCTCATGGGCTCACATATACCTAGCTGTATAATTATGTCATGTGTGATTTGTTGCTTTGTATAGTATATATATAATATTAATTATACTTAAAGCAAATCTCAACAAACCACCCTTGACCAGGGTAATTAGTCAAAATCTACAAAGAAAATCAATATATATCCAGAAGTATGGATTCCTGGGTTGTTTTTCCCCCAACGAGGCGTGAAATTGACGGTTATGATTTTTGTTTGACTTTTGGATGCTTGAATACAAAAAGGATTTGGTTTTGGATTCTAATTTCTACGGGAAAAACATAAAAAGGCACGGGAATTTAAACCTAATACTACGGGAAATACAAATTAAGGCAACGGGATAACTTAAAAATCTGCGGGAAGCAAAATAAGGCAAATAAATGAAACCTAATTCTATGGGAAACAAAAGTAAGGCATGGGAAAGTAAATCCTAAGTCTACGGGAACATAAAAATGAAGGCAATTAAATTAAAAAAAACACGAAAACGAGAACGACTTTTTATGGCGTGATGCATAAGAAATTACTTTCTCTCTTCGCATTAATACAACACCCGATACATTATGTGAAGCATCGCAATAGACTACAAAATCTTTGTTTCCTTCAGGTAAAGCCAGAATTAGCGCACTACACAACTTCTTCTTTAATAACTGGAAGGCAGCTTCCTGTTTGTCTCATCAATCGAACTTAACTCCTTTCTGAGTAAGCTTGGTCATCGACGTGACAATCCCCAAAAATCCTTCGATGAATTTTCGGTAGTAATCGGCAAGACCTAACAATTGACGAAGGTGTCTTAGGAGATGCCCGATCTTTTATGGATTCGATCTTGGCGGGGTCCACGTGAATGCCTTGACTATCAATCACGTAACCGAGGAACTGTATTTTTGGGAATCCAAGATTCACACTTAGAAAATTTGGCATACAATTCCTCCTCTTAAGATATTCTTCGTGTTCCTTCTTGTTGTTTGAATAAATTAATATATCGTTAATAAAGATGATCACAAACTTATCCAAGTATGATTTGCACACCCTATTCATGAGATCTATAAATATTGCCGGTGTGTTCGTCAAACCAAATGGCATAACTTGGAACTCGTAATGACCATACCGAGTTTTGAATGCCATTTTTTTGGAGTAACCTCTTACCGTACTTGAATCTGGTGATAACCTGATACATGTCTAATCTAGAATAAACCAATACTGTATCCATCGTAGTGGATCAAACAAATTGTCGATCCTTGGGAGTGGGTAACGATTCTTCATCGTCAGCTTGTTTAGTTCCCGATAGTCGATGCACATTTGAAATGACCCATCCTTCTTCTTGACAAACAAGACTGGAGATCCCCAAGGTGAGGAAATGGGTCTTATAAAGCCTTTATCGGATAGTTCCTACAGTTGCTCTAATAATTTTTTTCATTTCGGATGGCGCTAATCGATAAGGTTCCCGTGCTACAGATGCATCACTAGGAACCAGATCGATTTGAAATTCCACTTGTTGATATCAAGTAAGCCCGGTAAGTCCTTTAGAAATACTCTTCAGGAAAAGTCTCGAGACTGTCGTACAGAATTGACCTCAATTCAATTATCCTTCGATCTTGTCTTCAGTCTCCTTGCATAACATGTGCCAAAAAGACCACATCCTTTTAGCATGTAACTTCTGTATTTCGGTGCACAAAGGTGGTGTTTCAATTGAGACTCTTCTTGCGCGTTGGCTTCTGTTACTAACGAATAAATCAACGTTTCATATCCGAAGTGGAACACAACAATCTTTCGTCACAAAAACAATGACGGCCTGGTGTCCTCGCATCCACTCCATACTAATTATGACGTCGAAACAGCCAAATTCTACGGCATTAAGTCGATGATGAATGGGTGATTTAGTAAATTCTCTAATGGTGAGCAAATTCGATAGCGAATTATCCTAGGGAGACTAGTGATGTGTCTTGGCTTAGGATTTGGTATAAGATGATGCCAACTTTATAGTAAGATGGAGTGAAGGTCTGATTAGTTGCTATGGGTTTAACTAAATTTCGATTTCCAAAAGTAAAATTGTGTATTTAGAATACGCACACACAGAACATGATATAGGTATGGAAATTGTTTTCTTGATAAAAGTTTTTTAGGTGACTACTCTCAGCACTACATGTAACTAGTTCTTGATTTTATAAAATAATAATAATAATTATACATAGTTAACAGCCATGTATAATTGAGGACTAATGATGCATTGCTCATTTTCGTCAAAATAGCGTTATGATTTCAAAGATATTCATGAGAGTAGTTTGCAAGAGTAAATAAGGAATCTAAGTTAATATTGAAAAATTTTATAATACGATAATTTGATAGATAATTTAAATTCATCCACGTGTACAACGAGGTTCAAAAAAAAGTACAACATAAATTCCTATCAGAATTAAAGTCTAATAAGGTTTCCGCTTAGAGTCCACTAGGTAATACGGGATGGTCTCTCCTTAGGTGTTGATGTTAGACGTCGTGGCGCTAGAGTCTTAATAAGCTTTTCCTTTCCAGTACATGTCCACACATTTGTAGTGTCCCAAACCTCCACACTCATAACAAGTGGGAGTTCATTGATTCCTAGCAAGCAGTAAGGTAGTTCTACAAATTTCCAGGTATATGTGCTAAAAATCTTGCAACTTTCCAGCACTTTACAGTGCATGTCCATCTAATGGTAAAAATTTGCATTGGTTCACAGAGGTAGAGATCCAGCATATGCCTTCTTGTTAAACTGGCCAAGTAGTAGTGCTCAAGCACCTGATCCTTTGTTTAGTTTTGGCTCGAAGATTCCATGTGGTTACATCCATTTCCTCTTTGTTGCTTAAAGCAGGACCTCTGCTACCGAAATGTATTTTTGTCGTTCAGTTCACCATCGATCATGTGACATTGCGGCTATGTTTGGTTTTCGTCTCATAAAAAAAAAAAAATAGCAATACCTCAATAGCATTAGCCCATATTGCTGGGCTACAACCCGCCAATTCCTCAACCCTCATCGCCCTTGATTAACCAGTTGAAATGTTCTTCATTATCCTTAAAGATCACAGGGAAACAAATATGATATATGAAGTTTCGTCCAAGGAAAATCATGACACTCTCGTGATCCCTACATATAAAGTACGTGAGACCACGTCATGCAAGATAAAAGGTAATAAAAAACACCATCGGCTAAATAAATCAACAACATACAATAGACAAATCATAACCAATAACGTAGGTTAATAATTAATACTTCGTTTTACCTGAGTAAAAGAGTACAAGCTTTTCAATATTCTACCCAACCCGAGTAATACTCCAAGTATAGTGGATATAATACAAAACGAGCTACACTGAAAAATCATTTGTCTATGGGTCAGGGTGCTTCACAAGATTTCTAGATGCTAGCCTCTTATGTTACTCTTTAAGTGACTTAATATTCTATGGTGAGGTGATACTGATGGGTGGTAATTGATAATAAAAGGTAAAAAAAAAAAGTGCAGCAGCAACACAGTAAATGCATGCCTTAGTCAGATGGTGATCATGAGTATTGTGTTAAATAGACTCCGTACATGTACAGGATTAGGTCACGCAGAAAAACAGGATTATATGGTGTGGAGATGTGGTTGGTGTAGAAGCAGACTCGATCAGTCCCTCAAATGCCTCTTAATCCTCAGCTTGAGGGGACTTGATCATCTATAAGGTACAGCAAAAGGGTCTGCCAAAGCTCATTGCTCCAACCTCCTCCTAGTCCTCACTCATCCTTCCTGAACATCACAATAATCGTCTCATCATTAGATGACTTATTATCATCATTGTCTCCTCCATCGGCAGGATACTCAACATGATCCTCCTCAGGGTCCTCCTCATCCTCCTTCGGATCGAAGTCAACAATGTAGCCCGGTGATAGGGTTGTAGGTGAGGCATCAGCAGGTAGAAGCTGGTCCTCTATTGGTGCCTCTAGCTCCTCATCAGCAGCTCACTGGAATCTCTATGGATCGGAATAAATATAGACAGATCCGTGTATTATAAGGTAACCGTCCATGGTGAAAACATGACTGCTTGCAACGAGCAAAACTTAACTTATATAAGTATATTATATAAGACTGGTATGGTAAATATGAATATGCGCTCATAGCATAAATGAATGATGGTAATGTATCATATTCGATAACTTAATGTTTAGGTAACATTTAGGACCTACGAGCTTGTATTTAAAAAAAAAATAAAAAAAAAAAAACTAAACTTAGCCTAAAAAATGTATTCCCCTATTTATATAAATAACCCTTATATAAATAATTGTAGAGTATGTGCGAAAGAATGTAAACTCATCTTTGCATATATATATATATATATATATATATAAGACCCTCATTGTAACGTATGTACTATAATATGAACACGTATATGAATCATGTAAGCATCTAGTAAAACTAACTAATGCAAACAGCTAGTGTATATATGTCCCATGAAAACCCCTTTGCATGAATGCAATGTTTGAAAACGGTTATAGTTTAGCAAAAACATTTGACCTGGTTCTCTATAACCTTGGCTCTGATACCAATCTGTAATACCCCCAAAATGGGTCGCAGCGGAATATGGGTTTGGGAGCGTTACTTCATAGATCAATAGCACAAGATATATAAGAATGACATTAAAAAGTATCGTTAAAAATCGATACCTTGGATTTAGCAAAGTGTTTGTTACAAAAGTCCGAAGCTTTACTTGTTCATTGTTAAATTATACAACGATTCTAGTTCGAAAACAAACGTTTTCCCCAAATATGTAATGCAACCAATCTTTTATGGCTGACTTTCAAATACGACCGGCCATGCATCCCTTTCACCCTTTCCTTATTACCTCCTAAAAAACCTGCCTTTAAAACGTCCAACAATAAATTTGATGAAATCAAAGGTATGTTAATTATATAAGTGTAGGACCGCAAGATTCCCCCCGTGATAATACATTAAATGTATACAACACAAAAATGTAACATATGTTTTCCTAGCACATGACACTGAAGCTCGACATATATGAAATTAGCATATAAATTGTCCTACATGCCATTGAAGATGTCTAACCCAGACATCCCAAATCCCCGACATTTATATATATTCGTTGGCTCGGTATTCACACCAGTGATAGTAATCACACCCCGAACGGGAGAGCGTCACCCCCAAATAGATCTATTTAAACATCTCGCGCTCACCCTCACAGTGATTTACAATTCATAAAATGGGCTCATTGGGTTATCGTTACTATAGAAAACACGTAATACAGTTTAAATATGTAAATGTTCACCTCTGTGTCCAATTATAAAACAAATCAAGTATCTCAACCCCCAAAACTAATAACTCATTATAAATATAAAACGTGGGGCATGAACTCACACTCGAGTGTGAATGAGTTTAACAATGAAAATCTACAACAAAAATGCGTCACAATTACGCCCAATGCAACCTAAGTCGATTATAGGTCGTATGAATACTGAAGATACACTTTGAATAAACTACTACCTATTATAATCTATATAGCTACATCACCATCTAATTGAGTTTGTGGAAATAAATCTTTTAAATACTTTTGATAATATTATCTGTGTGTTTTTGTACTCGTAAAATCGAATAAGTAATTCAATTGTCTTTGTAAAATAAGAATTAATAAAGTTTAGGACAAGAAACAAAATATAATAATAATTGATTCAAAATGTTTCGCAAAAATTTATAAAAAAAACAAACCAATACTAATCACTTCCGGAAAACGATCACAAGTATAAAATGAGTGCTATCTTTATCGTTTTAAGCCCGATAAAGGATTTTCCTTACGTTCATGTTTCTCGTACATAAGTCGATGTATCAAAATATAACATTTTCATATTTTGAATCCCCTGGTGAACAGTGATTTTTCTGTTCATTAGAAAGTATATAAGCTTAATTTTTTATAACTTTAATTAACGTAAAACCCGTAAATGTCGTATCTTATTCGTTTTAGATCCGATTTTAGTGATTCTTTCGAGCACGTCTTCGTAATTAAAAGTTTATCAGATAAATGAGTTTTCAAAATGTTCAGTGTCTAATATAGAACAGTAACCTTTTTTTTTTTTTTTTTATTTTTTTTTTTTTTTTTTTTTTTTTTGTTTTTTTTTTTTTTTTTTTTTATTTTTTAAATAAAAAAATTAGGTTTTGATAAAAGAATTTATTGTGGTAACGAAAAAATGAACATAACTCTATCATTATTAATCCAAAAATTATGATCCTTATTGTTTTGAAATCCTAAAATCATATAATAACTGATAAGAACATGTATACATTTTCATTAGATGTGAATAGTAATTTGTTTTTATAAAATTTATTTAATAAACGCGTTTAATTAACGTATACTTTAAAAATTAGCGTATCTCCTTCGTTATAAATCGGTTCTTTGAGTTCTCTACATGCCCACGATCCTTGTGACATGTATTATCTTATAAAATATAAAATGTGTGTGTAAAATTCGAATTCGAAATAGACCCTTTTTCATATTTTCTCAAAATTGTGTTTAAAAGTTGTTTTTATAACTTTTTAGTTTTACCACTTTGTTACAAATCCATTACAACCATATGTACCATGTATCTTACATGCTTAGGGTCCTTAGTCCTTTATTTGTGCAAGGTTTGTCCAAGAATCACAAGATCCATGAGTTTACATACCTATTTGTCCATAACTTTATATATGTATACTTTTTAAGTAACTTGTTTATATATACTTTATATATATAAACCACTCATGTACAATACTTATACATCCATTATAACATGATATTAAAATCCATATATCAATATGTATATTACCACAGTTTACCAAACAATAAATCAAGTGTAAAAATCCATTTTACAAGTAAAATAGTTCCTAGATGGTGATTACTACATCGCCATATATATACATAAATACATGAATGTAAAGAAGATTAAGGTTTTTAGGTAACCTTAATATGAAATATGATGATGAACAATATGATCTAAACCTTTATTTAGATGACAAACTCAAGCTTTCAATACTTGAAAACCCTAATTTCAAGTAAACCCTAATCTTGAATCTTTCTTAAACCAAACCTTAAAACCTTCTTGGGTTGTCTAAGATATGATGTAGGAACACTTGAAAATGTGGCAAATAAAAATTTTATGGATGTTTAGGTGGTGTTAATTGAGATCGTGCCATATAGAGAGCCAAAGAGAGGTTTTTTGGTTTTTCCACCTAAAAAATGAGAGTGTATGTGGTGATATTGCTAATTATCTTTCCTTATAAAACTTTTTTGACCTAAGAATAGATCAAGACTAGATTCATAAAAGACATGGTGAGGGTTTTAAGGAAATCTTGGTCAAGACTTAGAAGATAAGGGTCATTGGTTTCCTTAAATGGACATCATCTCATGATTTCTAGGAAAGTATTTTGCAAGATATTTTCTTGGTATCCAACCTTGTAAATCCGGCCATATAGGCTAAAATGTGATGATATTTTGTAAACTTTGGGTATTGGGTATAATTGTAGGTATTTGTTGAAGCGTAGAAAATTTTTAGTGGTTCCGGGAATGCCTAAACGTATTTTATCACGAAACTTAAACACTTTACGTAACCAATAAAAATAAAATGTACAAAGTTAATAATTATCCTCAAAATAATTACTTAACACTTGCTTGATGTAAACATTTAATTTTTTGATGCCCGTTTACATTGAATGATAATTTTTAGCTTACGCGATTTAACTTAACGATTACGATTTAAAAGCAAACGCGTACAATACTAAAAATAAATAGTGAATTTATTGACGTCGTAAATGACCCTAAAACATGGGGTGTTATACCGTTCATGTTCGTCTGGTTCGTTTACAGCCCTAGTTCTAATATTACCCATGTGACCGTTAATATTTTCATGTCATTTATATATTTTTTTAATTAATCACTAATAATTACACATGTATATTTATTTCATCTGTTTTCGTATGTTTTGTTTGTTGTTAGGGGCTGGAAAAGGCGGAGCTACCTTTTGTTGCTATAATGTTTAAATTAAACAAGTTTCTTTTTATGATTTTACGGTTTGGTAGTTTCATCTTTCATGTTTTATTTATAGTGAGGGGTTTTAAAGTGTCTAATTGAGTATGCGGTTAGGAAGGTGTGACTATGTAATCTACTTTGTTAAATACATGAAACTTTAAAAATCAATACTAAAGTGTGAGACACATATTGACCGACACTTACACAAACACATGGTTATAGTTTGATTTCTTCCATCATCCTTATTCCAACATTATTTTGTACTATTCATTCACACTACATATTCACCAGTACCCAAGGAATTATAGTCGTAAACTCGAACCGAATACGCCTTAAAGCTATACCTTGCGATGCAAGAAAAAAACCTGAAACCCTTTGGGTTGTGATGGCTCGACCCGACAAAAGGGGAGAGGAGAGAAAGAGAGATTTTGGTTTGTGTTGTGTTATGGGATGCTAGGATTTAGGGTTTGTATTTTTATATCAAACCCAAAACCTCCTAGAATCTTCTTAACTTGATCACCAAGTTGAGCCACCTTATTATTTATAAATACACTATATAATAATATATGCGATAAATGACTTATAAATTATTTTGGTGTTAATATGGCATAAATACATCATTTATATTTAAACTTAAGGTATCTAAGTGTATTTTTGTGTGACCTCATGGGCTCACATATACCTAGCTGTATAATTATGTCATGTGTGATTTGTTGCTTTGTATAGTATATATATAATATTAATTATACTTAAAGCAAATCTCAACAAACCACCCTTGACCAGGATAATTAGTCAAAATCTACAAAGAAAATCAATATATATCCAGAAGTATGGATTCCTGGGTTGTTTTTCCCCCAACGAGGCGTGAAATTGACGGTTATGATTTTTGTTTGACTTTTGGATGCTTGAATACAAAAAGGATTTGGTTTTGGATTCTAATTTCTACGGGAAAAACATAAAAAGGCACGGGAATTTAAACCTAATACTACGGGAAATACAAATTAAGGCAACGGGATAACTTAAAAATCTGCGGGAAGCAAAATAAGGCAAATAAATGAAACCTAATTCTATGGGAAACATAAGTAAGGCATGGGAAAGTAAATCCTAAGTCTACGGGAACATAAAAATGAAGGCAATTAAATTAAAAGAAACACGAAAATGAGAACGGGATTCTTATCCCGTTCTTTGAAAAACCAAATTCTACAATTTTGACCCTACGGATGCAAATTTATTTTTCCTAGATGATAAAAGAAAATTAAAAAAAAAAAATTATATTTTTTTGATTTTTATTTAAGTTTTATGAGTTAAAAACAGTTTTAAAAAGAAAAATTCATTAAAAATACTAAACAATTTTGGAAAAATATGACAAAATCATAAAAAGTAGTTTAAGCTATGCTGGTTCTATGAAAAATAAAACTGGCCCAAGAGCTTATTGAATTAAGCAACAAATAAGCAAAAAGGGGCTGTTTGGCTTATTGGCTAAAAAGGGCTTATAAATTAAATTGGGCAAACACTAACCAGATGGCCCT
This sequence comes from Tanacetum coccineum, assembly GCA_026074375.1. Classification (NCBI taxonomy): domain Eukaryota; kingdom Viridiplantae; phylum Streptophyta; class Magnoliopsida; order Asterales; family Asteraceae; genus Tanacetum; species Tanacetum coccineum. The sequence continues at coordinate 44,432 of BQNB010021956.1, read as the reverse complement.
ACTGGTGCCAATGGTTAGTGTGTGTGTTACTTGGGATGGCTAGGTGTAAAAGGAGAGGTCCCCATGCCTCTCTTTTTTTAAAAGCATTTTTTTAATTTTCTTTTTGCAAAAAAAGTTAATATAAGCAGAAATAAACAATATTAAAAAAAACAACTTTTTACAAAGCTTAAAAATAAGCCAGAAAGAAGCACTTGAAAAATGATAGTTTGAATTTTTTTTAACTAAGTTATGCTAAGCTTAAACTGTGGGCTTTTTTAGACATGATAAGCAAATGAAATGACAAAATAAGCTAAGATAGATCTACTACTACACCTAATAAGCAAATGCAAACAGAAATAAGCCCCTTGGGCAGTACTTGTCGGCGTACTTCCATTTTCAAAGTTTGTCTAAGTCATTGCATAAGCAACATCATGACCAACAGTCTTAATGTGGGAGTTCCACCATGTTAGAGCACTTTCAAGAAGAGTACAATTGGCAAACTTGATTTGGTTTTCCACAGTGCAGTTGCTTATACGTAACACATTTTCTATTCTTTCAAAACACTGAGTTAACTTTCCTTTTATACCTAATATATAGAGGTGTTGCTTTTGTATGAAATCTGGTAAGTACACACATAGCAAAAGGAGCTAGTCTCCTAAACCCGTCCAAGAATCATGGTTGTCTTTTGCCATTTCGGCTTCTTTCATTTCAGCGTCACGTGTTGGCCATTGCTCTGCAATGCCTTGTCGATCAGTGCCCTTTAGCTGCTCATATAGTCACAGAAGTAGTAGTGGTGTTGTTTTGTGGCTGGAAGAGGTACCATTGACAAAACTCTCTTCATAAAGAAGGACAAACATGATATCATACTAGTTCAAGTCTATGTGGATGATATCATTTTTGGGTCTACAAAGAAATCTTGGTGTGATGATTTTGAGGCATTAATGAAGAGTAAATTTCAGATGAGTTCAATGGGAGAGCTCACTTTCTTTCTTGGATTACAAGTCAAACAGAAGGAAGATGGTATCTTTATTAGTCAGGATAAGTATGTTGCAGAAATCCTGAAGAAGTTTGACTTTGCAAATGTTAAGACTGCCAGTACACCAATTGAGACTCAGAAGCCTTTAGTCAAGGATGAGGAAGCCAGTGATGTGGATGTTCATCTCTATAGGTCCATGATTGGCTCTTTAATGTACTTGACTGCTTCTAGGCCTGATATTATGTTTGCAGTCTGTGCTTGTTCTAGGTTTCAGGTCACTCCAAAGTCCTCCCATCTAAGTGCTGTCAAGAGAATTTTTAGGTATCTAAAGGGCAAACCCAAACTGGGTCTTTGGTATCCTAAAGTGTCTTCATTTGACCTGGAATCCTACTCAGATAGTGACTATGCTGGAGCAAATCTTGACAGGAAATCCACAACAGGAGGTTGTCAATTTCTTGGCAGGAGACTCATTTCTTGGCAATGCAAAAAGCAAACCATTGTGGCTACTTCTACTACAGAGGCAGAATATGTTGCTGCTGCAAGCTGCTGTGGGCAAGTTTTGTGGATTCAAAATCAAATGTTAGACTATGGGTTCAACTTCATGAACACAAAGATCTACATTGATAATGAAAGCACCATATGCATTGTAAAGAATCCAGTATATCATTCCAAAACAAAGCATATTGCTATTAGACACCACTTCATAAGAGATGCTTATGAGAAGAAACTTATCCAGGTGATTAAAATCCACACTGATGACAATGTAGCTGATCTACTCACCAAGGCATTTGATGTTAGCAGGTTCCAGTTCTTGGTTGTTTCAATTGGGATGATAAATTCATAAGCTGCATTGGTTAAAGGGAGGAAGTTTGATGACTTGTATAGTTTGTATGAAGTTTTTGGTGTCAGGATACATTTTAACCATAGGTGATGTTTTTCAAAAGGTTTGAGAGGATTTAGAGAGTCATTGAGAAGAGTTATTGATGGTACTGAAGCACTCTTGTTACCTACATTGCTCATTCTTTGATTGAACAAAGTTAGTACCGACAGTGCAAAGTTAGTACCGCTGGGCAAAGTTTGTACCGCTATAGAGACGTTGAAGAAAAATACCGCCAAGGGTACAAAGTGTAAATTGAAACGGTTTCCTTGAAATTAGGTCTCCTAAACCTATATAAACCCATCTCAATTGCACAGTTCCTTACACAATCTCTCCTAAATATATTCGTATATACAAGCCCTAATATCTCTATTAACGACGATCACTCTTACGACTACAATGGGTGTACTTGATTCATGTCCTAAGCATAATATGGTCGCGTATCTGGAGAAGTCTGACGGGAATGCTGAGTTTCACGAGATCATTGATTTTCTTACGCGCAGTTGCGTTCATCATGCTCTCACTGTAAGTCCTGTTGTTTCTACTACATTTCTTGAATAGTTTTGGACGTCTGCTAAGTCCAAAATAATCAAAATTGTTAGGCATATTACTGACAAAGTAGCTGGCAAGTCTGTGTCTTTCTCTGAAGCATCAATAAGAAGTGATCTTCTTTTTGATGATGCTGACGGGATAGACTCATTACCTAATCAGGCTATATTTGATGCTATACAGCTTATGGGGTATGAGGGGGATTTAACAGTGTTAACATTTAATAAGGCTTTGTTTTCACCCCAATGGAGGTTTTTATTTCATACAATAAATCATTGTCTTAGTTCAAAAAGCACCTCTTGGGATCAAATTCCTACTAATATTGCCACTGCTGTCATCTGCTTAACATCTAATCAGAAGTATAATTTTTCTAAATTAATTTTTGATGGTATGCTTAGACATTTAGATGCTAAGAAGAAGTTTGTAATGTACCCACGTTTTGTTTCTATCTTTTTAGATAAACAACTAGCTAATGTATCTGTACCTTTAGATCATTTTCCTGTAAATACTTTAACTAGTAAAGTCTTTTCTTTCATGGTTAAAAAAGGTAAACATTTCTCAGGAACAGTTACCCCTTTGTTTGCTACTATGTTGGTACAACCAACTAAGGATGAGGGTGCTCCTTCAGAAAGACCATCTGAAGCTCAACCTACACCCTCTCCTGCTCCCACTAGTGAAGTACCTAATGAGCCACAGACTGACTCATCTCCTGCTCAAACTAGTGAGGTACCTATTGAGCAACAGACTGACCTATCCCCAAGACCTTCACCCACTACTATTATTCCTGATTCTATTCCAGAAACTTCTGGTGGGAATCTTGGAGGTCATTCATCCAGTGATAAATCCCTTTCAGGGAATGAGGGTGACATGACCCTCCAAAGTGTCTATGATCTTTGTCTCTCTTTATGTGCACAGGTTTCAGATCAAGCCAAAGAAATACAACACTTGAAGGCTCAGATCAAAAAGCTCAAGAAACAAGCTAAACCTGTAATCAAACACCACAGAGCATGGCTGCAAAGTGTTTCCTTGAAGCAAAGATTGGCAAGAAAGAGATCTTCAAAGAAACAAAGGGTGCACAAAGAGTCTGTATCCAAACAAGGGAGGAAGTTTGCTAAAGGTGAACCATCAGTTCAAAGAGATCCTCTATTTGATGAGATTCCTGAAGATACAGTTGATCATATGGAAACAGAGAATGCTCAGGATGTGGGGAGGACAAGAGAAATAGTGGATGAAGACAAGGAGATTGATGAGAATATACTTAGTACTGAAGATGTACTTAGTACTGACAAGGAGGCAGTTAGTACCGACAAGGAGAAAGTTAGTACTGACAGACCAATAGTTAGTACTGACGGATCCAAAGTTAGTACTGACAGGCAAATTGAAGGTACCGATGAGCAAATTGAAAGTACTGATGAACAAAGAAAAGGTACTGAAGATCATACTGAAGAAGGAAGTGCTACTCAAGCTACTCAAACACCTACTTCTACAATATTTGGTGATGATGAAACAATAGCTAAGGTTCTTCTCAACATGAGTCAAGCCAAAGCAAGTTTCAGAGAAAAGTGGATAAAGGTGTAAGTTTGAAGATTTGAAGAAACTGACATACCTAAGCGCTTACTTCTACAAGATCACTTCTGACATTAAAGCCTCTTCTAAAAATTGATCCAAAAGATAAAGGAAAGAAGAAAATAGAAGAGGAGGATGAATCTGAAAGTGAATCAGATGGTATTCCTGAAGCTGAGAAGAAGTTTAAACAGCTTGTAAGTGTAGAAGAGATGGCAAGGAAAATGCAAGAAGAGTAGGAAAGTAAAGAAGTAAGAAACAAAATAGCTGAAGAAAAAGCTATCAATGAAGCTCTCATAAGAAATTTTGATGACATAAAGGCAAGAATTGAGGCTGACAGACTTCTTGCTGAGAAGCTTCAAGAACAAGAAAGAGAGCAATTTACAATAGAAGAAAGAGCAAAGTTCCTTCATGACACAATTGCTGCTCAAAGAAAATTCCTTGCTCAACAAAGATCAGAGGCCATCAGGAACAGACCACCTACAAAGAATCAACTGAGAAATCAAATGATGACCTACTTGAAGCATGTAGGAAACTTCAAGCACTCTGAATTGAAAATCAAGAAGTTTGAAGAAATACAAGTCCTGTATGAGAAGATTAAGAGGTCAGATGAAGATTTTATCTCTATTGGGTCTGCTGAAGATGAAAGACTGATCAAAAGGATGAATGAGAAAGGAGTTGATTCCTCTAAAAGTGAAGCCAAGGAGGAGAATAAAGGAGAAGAAAGTACCAGAAAGAGAAAACTTGGTACTAGGAAAAAGATGAAGTCAAGGAAAAGAAGATACATTCAAAACACTTCTGATGATGATAGTGAGAAAGAGAATGATGAGCTGAGATTACATTTAACAATAGCTCCAGATGAGGAAAAAGAAGTAGATTATGAAATACTTGACAGGAAGTATCCTATCAAAGAATGGAAAACAGAGTGTCTTGGAACTAAGCCACAGGTTGATAAAGCTAAAAACTTAGAGGAGATTAATCAAAATGTGGTGATTAGGAGCAATGGACAAAAGAGATATTTTAGTACTTTGATGAGGGTGCTGTCTATATTTGATAGAGATGATTTGAATGCTATATATCAGCTGGTGATAGACAAATATCAAGATGAGATACCTGGAGGATTTGATAAAGTACTTTGGGGAGATTTGATGGTTATGTTTAATCCAGATGATGAAGATAAGTTTTGGAACTCACAGCAAGATTGGAATATAGTGAATTGGAAGCTACATGGTTCTTCAGGGGTACACACTTTAGTGACCGAGGCAGGATTAATCATTCATATGCTTGTAGAGAAGAAGTATCCTTTGAGAAAGAAAGTACTAGTGCAAATGCTAAAATTGAAGTTGGAGTCTAAAGAAGATAGTACTAAGGCATTAGAGTTGATTAAATTTATCAAGAAGTTACTTGCAGAGTTAGAACCTGAAGACTTTGATGGAGATGAGGAGGATCTTTGAGTGTTGGTGTCAAAACCACACAACAAATGGTCATCAGTTCACCATGCTTAACAGGCATAAGAACTGGCTAGTCCATAAGCAAACGGCTTATGGTAAAGACTTCTCAAATCCGTTTATGGTTGACAATTTACCAAAAATTATAGGGTTCTCAACTCACCTTGCTTCATTAGTGAAGAGTTGGCTAGTCCAAGATCAAACAGTTCTTGGTAAAGACTAATCAAATCTGTTGATAGCTGATAGTTTGCTAAAAACTATATGGTTTATCAATGCACCATGTTATGGCAATGAAGCATTGGCTAGTCCAAAAGCAAACGGTATTTGGTAAAGACAAATCAATTCCGTTGATGGTTGACAGTTTACCAAAAACTGTATGGTAATTAACTCACCATGTTTTTAAAATGAAGAGTTAACTATCCCAGAGCAAACGGCTACTGGTAAAGGAACATCAAATCCGTTAATGGCTGGTAGTTTGCCAAAAACTACAAAGCCAACTTAGTTGGATTGTTGCTGAAAAGATGTTGCTGTGTTGCTGAGAAGACAAAGTTGCTGCTGAAGAAGGATAGAGTTTAAAAGATCAAGAAATGATAAGAGTGTTTGGATACATCCTCTATGCATTAAAGAAGTTGAAGAAACATGAAGTTAAAAGAGTTCAACATTCATGTTTAAGGGAGGATTGTTAGGATTTATGTTTTCCTAACTTAGTACCGACAGTACAAATAGTTAGTACTGATAGTTATAGTTAGTACCGACAGTACAAAATGTAAGTACTGATCAAATAGTTAGTACTGTTAGTAGAAAATAGTTAGTACCGTTTAATACCGTTTAAGAGATATGTTATTAGATATTTTAGGAAAAGAATGACGCATTTTGTAAGCCTTTTCGGGTTTATCCATAGTCTATAAAGGATCACCTCTTGGCATAGTTAGATAACAAACTCAAGAAATCTCCTACAAAAATCATATCTCAATAGTTCTTAGTAATCGTAATGCACTCAAAAGCAGATTAATAGAAGTTTATTTATTTATTCTTCATTGTTTTTCTTAGTACTTGATGTTAAGATTCCCGCATAACACATATATTCGATCTAATCAGATGTTTCTACATAGTCACTGTATTATAGAATCTTTGGCTTCATCCTTACATAGCAGAAGAGATCTATTCAACTAGGGACTCACAAGTGGTATCAGAGCCTGTGAGAAACTCTGAATAAGAAGAACAATCAAATACAGTTATAAACCTTCATCCTTCAAAACTAAACATGTCTGCATCACAAGATGAAATTCCATCACCACCACCACCTCCACCATCATCATCATAAACACCAACCCAACAAACTTCTCATACAGTATCAACCATCAAGCTGCCTATTCTCAAAAAGGGAGAATATGATATAAAGAAAATGGAACCTTGTAATAGTTAGTTTCATAATTGATAAAGAAATATGTAGTATGTCCTCTTATCATTTTTGATTAACCAAAGTTTTGTTTTTACATGTTTAAATCATAAATACTTTGTAAAGTGTTCTAAATATGTTGGGAATTATGGACTTCTACAACTTAGTACTGTTGATTCAATTTAATACTGCTAGCTTTAGAAGTTAGTATTGTTGGTTTAACTTGATGCTGTTATTGAAAAACTTAGAAAATAGCCTAAGTCATTAGTGCTGCTAGTTATAATAGTTAGTGTTGCCAGTATAAATGTTAGTACTGCCAATTCAGTTAGTACTGTTAGTTAATATTTTGTACTGTTACTATTATATAGTTAGTACTGCTAAAGTGATATGCATGAGTTATATTAGGAATAGATATACATGATCACTTGACGCGTTTTGTAAGCCTATTGGGGTTTCCTTAGTGTATAAAAGGAACCCTACGGCATAGTTAGAGATATTCATTTTTCACAGCAAACACATATCAACTTATAGTTAGTTATTCTGTATCCTAGGCAGAATATTTGCAATCAATATATTCAAGTTTAGTATTCATTGTTCTTCTTAGTATTGCAATTTAGATTCCACATAACTTGTAGTATTCATAATCATAGTTTCTCATATAGTTAGTTTGGATTTATCCAAGTTAACTAAGCTTTAACAGGCTAAAGAAGATCCGTTTCATTGGGACTTCACAAGTGGTATCAGAGCTTGTGGAGAAACTCTGAATAAGAAGAACTTTATCAGATCTAGATCTCTTCCTATAACACACAATGTCTGGTGAAGAACCTGCAACACAAATAGCACCAGTAGAATCTCCTCAAATGGTGTCTACTGTAAAACTTCATATCCTCAAAAAGGGTAAATATACCCTTTGGAGCATGAGGATGGAGCAGTATCTCACTAACACAGATTATAGTTTATGGCAAGTGATCTTGAATGGTGATGGTCCTATACAAGTAACAACTGATGAAAAAGGTATTGAAACTGAAGTACCTCCAAAGACTACTCAAGCACTATTACAAAGACAAAGAGAAAGAAAAGCTAAAAGCATTTTGCTTTTGGCTATTCCTGATGAGTATCAACTGAGGTTCCATGGAATAAAGGATGCAAAGTCTCTGTGGGCTGCTATCAAGAGTAGATTTGGTGGCAATGTTGAATCTAAGAAGATGCAGAAGACTGTTTTGAAGCAACAATTTGAAAACTTTTCTGTATCTGACACAGAAGGCTTAGATAAAGCATATGATAGGTTTCAAAAACTTATCAGCCTTCTAGAAGTTCATGGTGCAACTGTTCCTAATGAAGATGCAAATCAGAAATTTTTAAGAGCTTTACCTTCATCATGGAACAATGTGCCTTGATTATGAGGAACAAAGATGGTATAGATGATTTGGATATTGATGATCTATACAATAACCTAAAAGTTTTTGAAGCTGATATTAAAGGTTCCTCTAGATCATCTTCAAACTCTTAGAATGTGGCATTTCTCTCTGCAAAAGACACTAGCAGCAGTAATGAAGTTAATACTGCTAATAGTGTTTCTGCTGCATCAGGTCATAATTCTCAGGGACAAGCCTCTTCATAATCATATACTGATGATCGAATGTTCTCATTCTTTGCTAATCAGTCAAATAGCCCATAACTAGATGATGAAGACCTAGAGCAGATTGATCATGATGATTTGGAAGAAATAGACCTTAAATGGCAGGTGGTCATTGGTATGTGTTTAATTACACATACCTTTTACCTTTAAAAACAAGTTAAAATAACCAAAAACGGACTTAAAATGCCAAATATATGCTTGTTTTGCTAATTGTGTTGTGCAGGAACGGATATCTAAAAAAAGGACGAAAAACGAAGCCAAAACGACAAAACCGGACACGGAATGGAAAAGCGTGGAAAAGACAAAGTCAAGACAAATCCCAAGTCTAAAAAAGTCAACCAAAGTCAACCCCGACAAATCCAAAGTCAAAAAGTGAAGAAAAATAAGTTTGGGGGCCAAAATTGCCAAGTCCCTAACTTATTAAATAAAGGATATAAAGAAGATACTTGTGTGGGACTAAAACTGCCAACTCACTAAAGTATAAACCACGAGGGGTGTTTCTGCCAAGGCTCTAAACTTGTAAACCAAAAGGACTTAACTTGCAACACCCAATATAACTTTCAGGGGTGTTTCTTGCCAAATTTCCAAACATTCATGAACCAAGGACGAATATTGCAAGTAACACTTATACCATGAGGGACCAATGGTGACAAACCCCCAAACCATCACCCCATGTTTGAAGTACTGTACATCTTCTTAACCCTTTTCCCGCCAAATTCATAACCCCCCAAACCTATCATTTTACACCTTGTTGACCTCCCCACATCACTCCAAACCCTTCACAATCACAAACCCCACACCCCACATGGTCCTTATCCACGGTGGCAATCCAAAATCCCTCAAGAACAAATCGATGGTTGATATAATTTGAGTGGGCACTACTCAAAACCAAGGGCCAGGATTGCTTTGTGTTTACACACTCACAACAAACACAAAGGGCTATTTTGTGTCTACAAAGAAGCACAGAAGTGAAGAAAAGAAGAGAGACCAAAACCCTAGCTTATTTGGCTATAAAAGCCTTTGTAAGCCATTGTGGCATGGAGTTAGTTTTTAGAGAGTAATTTTTAGAGTTCAGTTTTAGTTTTTTAAGTTTTAAACTAGCCTTTATGTACTTGTAATTTTTTTTAATGAAAATTGAGGTTTACGTTTCAAATCGTGTTTCCAAGTTCTTGTGTCTTTTAAGCTCTTATATAAGCAATGTATAATCTGTTTTAAGACTTTGATACAAAAGTTCAAGAAAAATAAAAAAAGGGGTATAAAAAGGTTACTGTTTGATAGCAAATGGATGAATGGGCAAAAATGGATGGCCCATTGGTTTCTTAGTTTAGCTTATTTATAAGCTTGGGTAGGTTTTAGAGCTTATTTAGGTTCACTTACTCCTGTTTTGAGCAAGGAGTTGAGGTATGCTCTCTTTTTAAATTTTTGCTTAAAAGTTACTGTAGCATTGCTTATTTTTAGCTTATTAATGACTTTTTGTGCTTATTTATGTTTAGTGATGCTTAAAAATGCCCTTTAGTTGCACCAGTATCATTAACTTGCCATCTGCCTAAAAACTGTCTAGATAGCTTATTTGTACTGTTAACTTTTAAGCTTTTTCAAGTGCTTATTTGTTTATGCTTTTCACTTTTTATTATTTAATATTGCTTGTTTAATACTTCTCTTTAAAAATGTGTGCTTAATTCAGTGATTAAAAGTGTTAAATTCGTTTTTAAAATTATAAAGGGGTGTTTGGTACAAGCCCAAAATGGGTCAAAAATGCAAGGTTATGGGTTGTGGTCATGTGGCCAACTTTGGCTTAAGTGATTAAGCCCTTTTGAGTCTGTTTTCCAAAACTTTTAAGTCCACAAAGTGTTTTTCAAGTTTTCTAAGTTGTTTCTTAAAACTGTGGTTTTAAAAGAGGGTCAAAGTGCTTATTTGCTTAAGTTTTAGAAAACCTGAGTTGTAATGTCAATTTTGTGTCATTTACATGTGTTAAAAGCCAACTAGCCAAAGCCTTAGGAATCCTTGTGTTTTGCTTAAGTCTGTCAACACATTTTTCAAGTTTTTCAAAAGTCAAAATCACCTATTTCTTTTTGCAAAAATCAGCAGCTTTAAAGTGTTTTTAGGAGCTTAAAATTTGAGCATAAGCTCACCTCAAGCTATGCTCAATCTGTCTTGACTTTATTTTTTATTCTGAGCTTATTTGACAGCTTATTTTGAGCTGTCAAATTAAGCCCCTTTTTTTAGAAAATTTGCCCTGGTGCTAAGGGGTTGTCTTTACACCCACTGTTCTAGCTTATTAGGGGGTTTTAGCTCAAGCTTTTGGCTTTTTTAGAAAGCCAATAAGCCCCTTTATTAAGCCCTAGCTTTATAGACCTTAGGAAGCCCTCTTGATTGCTTATTTTTAAGCCTTAAGTAGGCACTTTGTTTTTTTTAGCATAGTGTAGGTAATTGCTTATTTTCTTTTCTAGCTTATTAAGTGCTTATTAGTTGTTGAATTCAGTTCTTACTTGCTTATTAGATTTGCTTATAAGCCTGTTTTTGCTTATTAGTCTTTTCCTCTTGCTTATTGTGTGCTAACGGTCAAGAAAAAGCCACGTGTGCCCTTAAGCTTATTTAAGCTCTCTGTCTATTTAGCCCTTTTTAGCTTATTTAGTTGTTAGATTTTAACTAATAAGTGCTTATTTAGGTAGTGTTAGATAATTCCTTTAAGCTTATTTGTTTAAATGTTAGCTTAATAGTCCAAAAAGTCACCAAGAAAAAGCCATTTAAGCCTTAGCTCAATTTAAGCTTCTGTCCAAACAAAAAGCCCTTTTTCCAGCTTATTTATAAGCATTCTCAAAAAGCTGTAATTATGAAAAATGATAAGCTCAAGGAGCTTATCAAGTTTGTGTAAAGAGTTTAAAAAAAAGAGGAGATAAGGGGAAACCCGAGTGAGCAAGACTCGAACCCGGGTCTCACCCTCAATACACCTCTTTTATAACAAGCCTCTTACCGCTGTGCCCTTGGGTCTTTTCTGTTAGACCCTTGGGCACTTAGCTATTTAAGGGTGTTTTAGCCCTTTTAGCTATAAGCTCTTTTGAGCTTATTCTGTGCTTATTCATAAGCCGAATTTTGGGCTTCTTATTTTTCTTAGGTAGGATTTAGGATAAAGTAATTTTAGTAATTTTTTCAGAATTTTTAAAAATAGTTTAGTATTTTTTATAATTTAATTTCGTTAAAAGTTTTAAAAATTCATAAAAAATACAAAAATTATCAAAAAAATATTTTTCTTTTTTAGAAAATTTTCTTTAGTCATATTTTACGTAGGAAAAATAGAAAAACTTTTGTAGGGTTAATTTTGCAAACTTTTGATTTTTAAAGAACGGGTCTCGGGTACGGATCTTGACTTGACTCGTTTTTGGGTCAAACGACCTCCGTTTTCAGTCTAGTCTTTTTCATTCTTCATTATTAAATCCCTAGAGTAGTTTAGAAGTAAAAATTTCTTTGTAGGGTTAATTTTGAAGATTTTAGGTTTTTGACCCCTTGTTCGGGATTCCTGCTCTCGTTTTTCAGCTTAATTTCATTATTTTTAGGTTTTTCTCAATCGTTTTTGTTTGTTATTGATTAATTTAGCTTTCTACTCTCTCAAATCATTAATCTCATTCAAACTCCAATTTTCCGACTGTATCGATTCTCCAGCACAACCTCGTTAGGGATAAACGGCCCGGGGATATTCTATAGTACTCCTCGGTTTCATTGATTGTTTTTAGAATATACTTACTATATATTTTATATTTTATTATATATTATATATAAGAGGTGTAGTTTAGTATCAATCAGTCATGCTCTCTATGAGGGTTAAGCGATTTTATAAGAAGACTAGAAGAAAGTTAATCTTTAATGGCAAAGAACCTGTAGGTTTTGAGAAAACTAAGGTTGAATGCTTTAAGTGTCATAGAAGGGGCCATTTTGCAAGGGAATGTAGAGCACCAAGAAATCAAAGAAACAGGAATGGAGATGCAGGGTATAAGAGCAGGAACAACACCAAAAGGACTGTACCAGTAGAGACCTCTGATGCATTGGTTGTTCAGGATAATGCTTTGATTGTCCAAGATGGGCTGGGATATGACTGGAGTTATATAGCTCAAGATAAACCAACTGAGTTTGCTCTCATGGCCTACACTTCAAACTCCTCGGGGTCTGACACAGAGGTACAATCTTGTTTAAAAAGTATGTGAAAACATATGAAAAACTTAAACAGTTTGATGAATAGCGACAAACTCTTAGTAAGGCTAATCTAGAAATTGTAGCTTATCAGTTAGGCCTAGAATCTGTAGAGGCACAGTTAGTTGTTCATCAGAAAAATGAAGCTGTCTATGAAGAAAAGATTGCAGTCTTAGAATTTGAAGTAAAAGACAAAAGTAATGCTATCACTAGACTTAAAAATCAGTTAGATGAAACTTTAAGAGAAAAAGATGATTTAAAAGCTAAACTAGAACAGTTTGAAACATCTTCTAAAAACTTAAATAAACTGATTAATAGTCAAATAAGTTCTAAAGATAAAACTGGTCTAGGATATGGAGATCAATTGAATGAAAATGATTCAAGTGGTAGTGAATTGTTTAATAGTGTATTTGATAGTCGTTCAAGTGATGGAGATGACAATCAAACAAATGATAGGTTCAAAAAGGATAATGGATATCATGTTGTTCCTCCTCCTTTAACTGGGAACTACATGCCTCCACTAGCTGACCTATCTTTTGCAGGATTGGATGATTCTGTTTATAGGCCTACAGCAAATAAGACTAGTGCTAGTGTGTCTCAAGTTGAAACAAGTATCACTCCACCTAGCAATACTAGTGTAGAAATGCCTAGAGTTGAATCTGTTAGGCCTAGTGGAGTTATCATTGAAGATTGGGTTAGTGATGATGAGGACATTTTTCAATCTAATGATTTGCAAGCAACAGACAAACCTAGTTTTAAAAGGATTGAGTTTACTAATGCTAGGAATGAATCTGTTAAACCTAAACAAGCTGAAAAACCTAGGATAACCACTCAAAATCCTAAGGTAGATAGAAGAGATTGGAATGGGAAAATGACTCAAAAACTGGGGTTAGGATTTGGGTCTACAAAGAAAGCCTGTTTTGTTTGTGGCAGTTACAGCCATCTAATAAAAGACTGTGATTTTCATGAAAAGAGAATGTCTAAAAAATCTGTCTTGAATGATAAGGGAAAGGGTACTGGTCATAGGGAAGTTAGACCAATTTGGAACAACACTCAGAGAATAAATCATCAAAATAAATTTGTTCCAACTGCAGTCTTAACTAGGTCTGGAAGAATACCAGTTAGTACTGCCAAGCAGTATGTTAATACTGCTACCCCAAAAAATAGAGTGAATGTTTCAAAATCTAAAATAAATACTTTTCCTTTATTAAGCAATTTTGGAGCACAACTACTGCCAGAACAAGTGCTAATGGAGAGGTAGAACTAACTGCTACAATTGATGGACAAGTAAAGACTATTACTGAAGCCTCTCTAAGAAGACATCTAAAGTTGGAGGACAATGGTGGTATTACTACTCTACCCATTTCAGAGATATTTGAGCAACTTGCTCTAATGGGGTATGTGACTGATTCTGATAAACTTACTTTTCAAAAGGGTCATTTTTCTCCTCAGTGGAAGTTTCTAATTCATACTATCCTCCACTGCTCAAGCCCTAAGAAAACTGCTTGGGAGCAGTTTAGTAGCAATATAGCAACTGCTATAATTTGCTTGGCCACAAACAGGAATTACAATTTTTCAAAACTAATTTTTGATGCTATGGTAAGAATCTGGAAAACCCACACAAGTTTTTGATGTACTCAAGATTTATCCAAATCTAGTTAAAAAAGCAAAGGAGACTCCTTCAACCCCACACGCGAACATATCCTACTCCTATCCTTACTCAGAAAGTTTTTAGCAATATGAAGAGGGTTTCAAGAGGTTATTCTGGAGTAGATTTTTCTTTATTTCCTACTATGATCAGTGCACCTGAAACTTATCCATCCAGAATAACATCTTCACCATCATTATCACCTCAACATACACCAGTCAGTACCCCATCAACCTCACAACCACCAAACACTCAACCCACACCTGATGCGGAGGAGGCTGTTCTAATGCCCCATGAATCACCTCTCCACAGTGTTCACTCACTTAGACGTGATGAGGGTAGTTTATCACTTAATGAATTGAAGGATTTGTGTACCTCTTTATCGAAGAAGGTTGAAGGTTTGGAATCTGAATTGAAGCAGACAAAACAAACATATAGTACTGCTCTTACAAAGCTTATTTTAAGAGTGAAGAAGTTAGAACAGATTGTGAAGGCAAGCAAATCTAGAAGAAGGGCCAGAGTGGTGGAATCTGATGATGAAGAAGACTTGGAGGATCCTTCCAAACAGGGGAGGAAAATTACAGAGATTGATCAAGACCCCTCTATTTCATTGGTACAGGATGAAGGAACATCATGGATTCAAGAAGATATAGAGATTCAGGAGAAGATTAGTGATGATACTGAGGTAGTGCTAGAAGAAGAAGAGCCTACTGAGCTTGTGGAAGATCAAGGTAGTGGTGAAAAAGGAGAAAAAGAAGTTAGTACTGTTGGTGCAGAGCATAGTACTGTTATTCCAGAAGTTAGTACTGCTGCTGCAAATTTGGTATATATAAGAAGGAGTGCACAGAAGAGGAAAGATAAAGGAAAAGCAATTATGGAAGAAGATGAATCTGTTCAGAAAAAGACTAAGAAGCAGCTAGAGCAAGAAAGACTTGGGCATGAAGAAGCTATTAGACTGCAAGAACAGATTGATGAAGAGGAAAGACAAAGGATTGCAAGGGATGCAGAAATAGCTAAACAGTTACAAGAGGAGATTAACAAAGCAACACAAGAACAAGAGAAGCAAGAAGTTGTAACTGAAGCTGATCCAACTCATGTTATTGATTGGAGTGATCCTGCAGTGATAAGATATCATGCACTCCAAAATAGAGCTTTTTCTGTACCTGAAGTAAGGAAGAACATGTGCATGTACTTGATTAATCAGGGAGGATACAAGATGAGACATTTCAAGGGAATGAGTTATGAAGATATTAGACCTATATTTGAAAAGGTATGGGATCAAATTCATTCTTTTGTGCCTATGGATTCTGAGTTGGAAATTCCAAAATTAAAAAGAGCAGAACCTGTTAAGAGACAATCTACTGAAGAAGAAAAGAAAAGAGATGATAGTAGCAAGCCTGCTGAAGGTAGAAGAAAGAAAACACTTGCTAGGAAAAGAGCAAGTGGAAAAGATAGTGAAGAAAGTATGAAGAAACAAAAGCTAGAAGATGATACTGAGAAGGAAGATCTTAAAGCTTATTTGGATCTGGTTCCAAGAGAAGAATTTGCTATGGAAATTGAATCTTTGGGTACTAAGTATCCAATAGTTGATTGGAAGACTCATGTTCTGACAGAAAACTTCATGTATTATTAAATCTTCAGGGCAGATGGAAGTTCCAAGAATTACAAGATCTTTAGTGAGATTTTTAATGATTTTGACAGACAGGATGTATTAGACTTACACAGACTAGTAGAATAAAGGTATGCAACATCAAGACCAGAAGGATATGACTTGATGTTATGAGGAGATCTAAAGATCTTATTTCAAAACATGATGAGAAAGGATGGAAGTCTGGAGGCATCAACATGAATACAATTTGATAAGCTGGAGACTATTTGATTCATGTGGAATTCATATTTTGTTGATGGACAATGGAATTGCCATTCACATGATGATAGAGAAGAAGTATCCACTTACTCAAGAAATGCTATCAAAGATGTTAAGCAGAAAACTAGAGGTTGATCATGAAAATGAGATGGTATTTGAACTTCTAAGGTTTATAAGGTCACAAGTACAGAAGTAGAAGAATGTTTGGAAGAATCCTCAACAGTGCAGTCTAGAAGATTAAATACAGAAGAAACTTGAGATTTGAAGGTAAATCACAAGTTTAGGGGAGGATTGTTGGGATTCAGAGCTTCTACACTTAGTACTGCTAGTTATAGTTAGTTAGTACTGCCAGTATAGTTAGTACTGTTAGTATAATAGTTAGTACTGTTAGTTATATAGTTAGTACTGCTTAAGTGATATGCATGAGTTATATTAGGAATAGATATGCATGATCACTTGACGCGTTTTGTAAGCCCATTAGGGTTTTCCTTAGTGTATAAAAGGAACCCTATGGCATAGTTAGATATATCAATTCATAGTTAGCTATTCTGTAACCTAGGCAGAATATTTGCAATCAATATATATTCAAAGTTTTGTTTACATTGTTCTTCTTAGTATTACAAGTTAGATTCCGCATAACTTGTAGTATTCATAATCATTGTTTCTCATATAGTTAGTTTGAATCTATTCAAGTTAACTAAGCCTTAACAAGCTAAGAAGATCTATTCATTAGGACTCACAGGAGCTGTCAACACTTGGGACATCCTTAAAAAGTCTTTATCCAAAGGTATTGTCCACCATCCAAGACCGCTAAATGACTTAAAGACATCCACAACTTCAAGCAAGAAAGCGATGAATCGTTATACCAAGCTTGGGAACGGTATAATGATTTGCTATACAAGTGCCCAACCCACGACATAAACAGCCATCAAAAGGTAAACATTTTTTATAAAGGGTTGAACACTATGAACCGCCAGTTGCTTGATTCGCAGGGACCAATTCCTGGGATGACACCAACTCAAGCTCTGACGGCAATACAAACTATGGCTGACCACTCTCAAAAGTGGCACGATGGGACATCAAGCAGGAATGTTAGCAGCAACAGTAATACTGATGGACTTGCTGCAATTGTAAGTAAACTGGATAACTTAGGACGCAATATGAAGAAGCTGAAAGAAAATGTTCATGCGATCCAAGTTGGATGTCAAATCTGCGAAGGACCTCACCTTGACAAAGAATGTCCTCTCAACGAGGAAGTCAAACAGTTGGAAGAGGTCAAGTATGGAGAATTCGGGCGCTCCGCTCCTTTCAACAGAAGTAATGGAGCCAAGTTTCGTGTAGGTCCACCGGGATACTACACTCGTACTGATAATCGACCACCTTATGGGGAGAAGAGACCAAGCTTAGAAGAGCTTATGAATAAGCATCAGGAAGAATCAGCACGAAGAAGCGCCGAAATGAAAGAATGGTTTAAGAAACTCCAAGAAAATGCAAAAATTAACACTAGGAATCAAAGTGCCTCTCTTAAAAACTAGAAACCTAAATCGAGCAATTAACCAAAGAACTCCATTCTAGGACAACCAATGTAACTCCTAGCTCATCTATCGAACAATGCAAAGTGGTTAATGATGATCATGAGACGCAACATAAACCCATCTCTTCTAGAAAGCTTAACAATAAGGAGGAATGGATGACCAAGGACATACAATGCCAATTGTCACCTAAGGAGCTAAATCCATGGAATTTCACACTTCCTTGCACTATTGGTAATTTTAACTTTTATGGTATGGCTGATTTAGGTGCTAGTGTAAATGTTATGCCTAGGAACACATTTGAGTACTTAAGACTAGCCAATCTGAGGAACACCAATATGCTTGTTGAAATGGTAGATATGACGAAGAAGGCACCCTTAGGTATAATAAAAAACATCCTAGTTAGAATTAATAAATTCCTATTTCCTTCAGATTTTGTAATTATCGATAAAACTCCTAATGAGACAATAATTCTAGGCAGGCCTTTCTTAGCAACCATTCACGCGAAAATCGATGTTTTTGATAAAAAAATTCTTTAGGAGTCGATAACGTTAGGGTTCGTTATTGTTGGGAATTACGTTTTCCTAAGTTAGTACCGACAGTACTAATAGTTAGTACTACTAGTTATAGTTAGTACTGACAGTACAAAATGTTAAGTACTGATCAGTTAGTTAGTACCGATAGTAGAAAATAGTTAGTACCGTTTAAGAGATATGTATCAGATATTTTAGGAAAAGATATGTACGTGTTTTGTAAGCCTGTTAGGGTTTATCCTTGTTCTATAAAAGGATCCCTCTTGGCATAGTTAGACAGACGAGCTTAATATATCTCATACAAAATCATATCTCATAGTTAGTAATCTGTAATCACTCAAAGCAGATTAATAGAAATTATTATTTAGTTTTTCATTGTTCTTCTTAGTACTTGTGTTAAGATTCCGCATTAACACATAGAAAGCTACAATTTGATGCAAAAGAACCAGTTGGCTTTGATAAAACCAAAG
Organism: Tanacetum coccineum; assembly: GCA_026074375.1. NCBI lineage: Eukaryota > Viridiplantae > Streptophyta > Magnoliopsida > Asterales > Asteraceae > Tanacetum > Tanacetum coccineum. The sequence goes on along the minus strand of BQNB010021956.1, from coordinate 25,767 downwards.
TTGAATGCTACAATTGCCACAAGATAAGGCATTTTGCTAGAGAGTGTAGAATAAAGGGAAATCAAGACAACATGAGGAGGGATGCATAGAATTTGGGAACCAAGGATGGGAGCAGAACAGGAAAGAAGGAGGACTCTAAAGCATTGGTGACAATTAATGGAGAAGGTGTAGATTGGACAAATCATTCCGAAGAAGATGAAGACTATGGTTTGATGGCTTGCAACAGCTCAGACTCAGACACAGAGGTAACCTCATGTTCAAATAAGTGTAAAGAGTTCTTATGATAATCTTAAAAAACTATATGATTCTCAGAGAGAACAAACTTAGTGATGCAGCATAGAAATAAAGGCTATTCTCAAGTCTTAAGAAAGTTGAAGCACAGATAGTTGCTCATCAACAAGGTCAACGTTGGTATGACACAAAAAGATAAATTAGAAGGATAGATTTAGAAATAAAACAGATGTTTCATAACATACCATAAGAAATTGCCTAGCAGAAGCTCAAAAAGAAAAAGAAAATTTACGCTAAAGAAGAAAAATGGCATAACTCTTCAAAGAAACTTAGTAAACTAAATAATACCCAAATGAGTGCTAATGATAAGTTTTAGGCTTGGGTATTGGTGATCACAGATAAGAATGGTATTTTGAGCTATAAAATAAAGAGTTGCAGAGTGTTTTTATGAATAAAGAGAGTGAGTTAGAAAAACAACCTTTGTATGATAGGTTTGTTACACAGAAGGAATGCATGCAGTACCCCCACCCATGACATGGAATTATATGCCCTCTGACCTGATATTGAAGACCGATTACTCATCATCTACATATGGTGCCAAAACATACATCAACCTAGTAAAATCGATCCCAGATCAAGTGAGATTAATGATACCTGTGAATCTAACATTTAGTACAGAACTCACTGAATAGTGTCATAACCAGTTGTCAATTATCTAATATAGGAATTATCACCCTAAGGACTGGGTCTGATGCTCCTATCATGAGAGATATGAATCAGACAATGAATATATTATGTGTCTATACCAACAAAACAACAAGAATTACCTAGTTTTATTAACCAGCAAGTAAAAACTCCTAGGGAAACTGTTAAGAGTCATTTCACATATAGTCAAAAACCTAAAGTTGACAACAAAGAGTTGGTTATGGATTTACTGTACTAGCATGTTTGTATTGGAAAAGTCTAAAATCATTTAATCAGAGATTGTGATTTCCATAGAGAAGAAGGATGCAAAAAGCTGAATTAAACACATACATGGGGTGAACAGAAATCTAGTCAAAGGGAATCAGGCAAACTTGGAACAATGAGCAAATGAGTGAATTAAAACAAAATCAATTTGTTCCGTCAGTAGTACTAACTAGAACTGGCAAAATTCCAGTTAGTACTGCTAGAGCTAGCGATACTAAAAATGTTAGTACTGCTAGGCAAAGTTTTAACAAACAGACAGTACTAACTAGTACTGCTGTGAAAATTAATACTGTTAAGCCCATTATGAATAGAGTTAGACCAGCAAATGTTTTTCACAAAACTTATTCACCATATTCAAGGCCTTTCAAAAAGACAATAGTACTTAGCATAAATTTTTCAAAACAAAAAGTTAATACTGCTAAGGTAAATGTAGTTAGTGCTGTTGGGGGAAAAAGGGAAACTGCTGTTAAGCCCTCAGCAGGTTGTAATTGGAGAACACAAAGATACAACTGGCACAAAATCTCCAAATACAATGGTGGATCCAGTCTTAGAAATTGTTACACTTTCAAAGATCTACTAGGGAGGCAAAAGACTCAAGCCAAACAGGCTTGGTCCCAAAGAGAATCTAATCTCTTATCATTTGATGTTCAGGATTATCCACATAGAGCATTATAAAGAATAAAGGATTGTGATAGAGGAATGTTCCAGGCACATGACTGGAAACAAGGCCTACCTTGCTGAATTTCAAGACTTTAATGGTGGCCCTGTTGCTTTTGGAGGTAGTAAAGGTTACATCACTGGTAAAGGTAAAATAAAAACAGGAAAGTTAGATTTTGAGGATGTGTGCTTTGTGAAAGAACTTCAGCATTTCAATCTCTTTTCTGTGTCACAAATGTGTGACAAAAAGAACAAGGTTCTGTTTACTGACTCTGAATGTCTTGTTTTGTCTCCTGAATTTAAGTTACCTGATGAAAATCAAGTATTACTTAAAATTCCCAGACAAAACAATATGTACAGTTTCAATTTAGAGAACATTGTTCCTTCAGGAGGATTGGCTCGTTTAATTGCAAAGGCCACAACTGATGAATCTAACAAATGGCATAGGAGGTTGGGTCATGTTAACTTCAAAAACTTAAACAAACTTGTGAAGGGAAACCTTGTAAGAGGTTTACCTTCAAAGATTTTTCAAAATTAACCACACTTGTGTTACTGTCAGAAAGGAGAAGCCAAAACACAAGGCATCCTGTAAGGCCAAATCAGAAAGCTCTATTAGCCACTCCTTAATCAACATCTTCATATGGATTTTTTTGACCTACATGCTGTAAGGAGCTAAACCATAAGACCTATTGCCTAGTTATCAAACGATGATTTTAGCAGATTTAGTTTGGTTGTTTTTCATAAAAACTAACGTATGAAACTAGTGGAATCCTTTAAGGACTTTTGTAAGTACAAATTGAGAACCAATTAAATCAAAAGTTAAACTATTAATGTGATAATGGTACAGAAATTAAGAACAAGGATGTTTATTGAACAAGGATGTTATTGAATTCTGTGGGTTAAAAGGGATCAAGAGGGAATATAGCAATGCAAGAACTCCACAACAAAATGGAGTTGCTAAAAAAAAGAACAGGACCCTTATTGAGGCTGTTAGGACCACGCTTGTAGATTCATTTTTACCTAATACTTTTTGGGCAGAAGCAGATAGTACTGCTTGTTATGTTCTAAATAGGGTATTAGTGACCAAGCCTCATAAAAAGACACCTTATGAACTTCTAACTAGTAAAATACCAATTATAAGTTATATAAGACCTTTTGGGTGCCATGTGACCATCTTGAATACCATTGACCACCTGGGCAAGTTTACTGGAAAATCAGATGAAGGGTTTTTAGTTGGGTATTCTCTACAAAGTAAGGATTTTAGAGTATACAATTTAGAAACCAAAAGATATGAAGAAAACTTGCACATCACCTTTTTAGAAAACAAACCAAATGTTGCAGGGAAAGGACCAACTTGGCTTTTTGATCTTGATTATTTAACTGATTCTATGAATTATCATCCTGTAAGATCAGAGAATCAAGCTAACCATCTTGCATGGCAACAAGAAGCTAACCAAAATGCAAGTACATAAGACATTATTGATGCAGGGGATTCTAAAAAAGAGGATGAATCTATTCAAGACTGCTTTGTACTGCCAATATGGCCTTCTTATTCTTCAATAATCACTCCTGATTTAAAGACAGATGAAAAGAGAGATGGTCCAAGAGAGGAAGAACAAGTCTTTTTGGAGGAACTTAAAAGACTTAAGAGGCAAGAAAAGGAGGCTAATGAGGAAGCTGAAGCTCTCAGGAAGGAGTTTGAGACCTTGGTTATACAAGAAGGAGCTGAAGCAGGAGCTGCTAAGGCTAGCAGTACTAACATTTTTAGTACTGTTAGCACACCAGCTAAAGCTAGCAGTACTAACCTAGTTAATACTGTTAGCATACCAGTTAGTACTGCCAGTCCTCATGAGGGACTATCTCTTTCTGATCTAACAAATCCTGAACAAGATGATTCAGAAATACCTCCACTTGAGGATATTTATCAAAATTCTACTGATGGTATTTTTACTAATTCATCTTATGATGATGAGGGTGCAGTGGCTGACTTCACAAACTTGGAAACTGTTGTGAATGTTAGTCCTATTCCCACATCAAGGATTATCTCTTCTCATCCTTCAGCTCTTATTCTAGGAGATCCAACCTCAGCAGTTCAAACAAGAAGCAAAGTGAATAAAAGTTCTGGAGCTCATGCTTTTGTTAGCTATGTTCAAAAGCAAAGGAGAAATAATCATAAGGACTTCCAGCATTGTTTATTTGCTTGTTTCCTGTCTCAAAATGAACCCAAGAAGATTTCAGAAGCTCTTGAAGATGAAAGCTGGGTTGATGCTATGCAAGAAGAATTGCTGCAGTTCAAGATACAGAAAGTTTGGATCCTTGTAGATCTGCCTTTTGGGAAGAAGGCTATTGGCACAAAGTGGGTTTATCGAAATAAGAAGGATGAGAGAGGAGTTGTTGTCAGAAATAAAGCAAGGTTAGTTGCTCAGGGACATAGGCAAGAGGAAGGTATAGACTATGATGAGGTTTTTGCTCCTGTGGCCAGGATTGAAGCCATTAGGATCTTTTTAGCCTTTGCCTCTTACATGGGCTTTATAGTCTATCAAATGGATGTGAAAAGTGCCTTCCTTTATGGCAAAATTGATGAGGAGGTATATGTCTCTCAACCACCAGGTTTTCTAGATCCTAAATATCCTCAGAAAGTCTACAAAGTTGTAAAAGCTCTCTATGGGCTACATCAAGCTCCCAGAGCCTGGTATGCTACTTTATCTACTTTCTTGTTGAAGAATGGATACAGAAGAGGAACCATTGACAAAACTCTCTTCATAAAGAAGGACAAACATGATATCATTCTAGTTCAAGTCTATGTGGATGATATCATCTTTGGGTCTACAAAGAAAATCTGGTGGATGATTTTGAGGCATTAATAAAGAGTAGATTTATGATGAGTTTCAATGGAGAGCCTTACTTTCTTTCTTGCGATTACAAGTCAAACAGAAAGAAGATGGTATTCTTTATTTAGTCAGGTAAGTATGTTGCAGAAACCTGAAGAAGTTTCGACTTGCAAATTGTTAAGATGCTAGTACACCTAGTGAAGACTCAGAAGCTTTAGTCAAAGATGAGGAAGCAGTGATGTGGATGTCCAGCTCGATAGGCGTTCATGATGGGCTCTTTAATGTACTTGACTGCTTCTAGGCCTGATATTATGTTTGCAGTCTGTGCTTGTTCTAGGTTTCAGGTCACTCCAAAGTCCTCCCATCTAAGTGTTGTCAAGAGAATTTTTAGGTATCTAAAGGGAAAACCCAAACTGGGTCTTTGGTATCCTAGAGTGTCCTTATTTGACCTGGAATCCTACTCAGATAGTGACTATGCTGGAGCAAATCTTGACAGGAAATCCACAACAGGAGGTTTGTTGGGAATTATACTTGAGTTGATAAGACAAAACATATGAAAGATGAAGGACTTAAAAGGCAAAGGAGGAATTCTACAAAGGAATGAAGATTTGGTCAAATATTCTACAGGATAAAGATTAGGAAACATCTTAATGTGGTTTAATGAAGGTTTGGTCAAATATTCTACAGGATAAAGATTAGGAAACATCTTAATGTGGTTTAATGTAATTTAAATAGTTTCCTTATCTATTAATTATCTTCCTTTGTAAGTCATGATCTCTCCCTATATTAAAGAAGATATAGACATAGGTTTCCAGTATCATTCTTAGTTAGACTTCTCAATGAGGTCTAGAATCACACAAAGAAATCGATGTGTTTAGTAGTTAGCTGGTTTATTAGTTATCGTTTAATTAGTGTTCAATAAAAAAACCTTGTGATAACATTGATGTTCTTATTTGTTATTCCGCTGTGCTTCATGTCATTCAATGTTATTATATCCTAGATGGGCTAAACGATTCTCAACATGTGGTATCAGAGCGGGTTGCTCTTGATATCTAGGATTCGTACAAGGTTTTCTAGTCGTGGTTATGAAGAAAAGAAAGTTATGGTACGAACTTTCTGTTTTGGAGGCTACAAGATCAGATTCGGTGATATTAGGGTTTTTCCAGCAAACCCTAATTCAGAATATGAAGTAAAGATGATGATGGTGTTGTTCATATAGGCAATGATGTTGTTCATATAACTTGCTGATTGGTGATTCCATTGTTTGTATTCAACAACCCTTGCTGCGCAATGATTAAACCTAAATCAATTTTAGGTTTTCACAAAAGCTTCATAAACAAATCCTGCTTTTAGGGTTTCTTTAATAATCGTTGGTGCTTGCGAGTCGTTTGCTGAAAAAGGGTCGCTAAATGGCAGATTTGTTAATACCGCTTGTTTGTACCGTCAGTGCTATCCGACATAGCTAGTTTGTACCGCTAGCTTTATCAGATATCGGGTGACTCACGGTTTTGGATCTCGGATAGATGATGAAATTATGGCTCATTTTGGGGATTATTATGAAGAAAATTAATTATTGCTTATTTGATGTTGTAGTTGAGTTTTACAAGTGCGTGTCTTGTCATATCTTAAAGTCATGTTTGTAGCACGACATTGACTTTGAAGATAACTTGTTTGGTTTGTATGGTGACGAAGACTTGACGAATCTAGCAAAGGTGTGTGATTTATAAAATTAGGGTGCTTAATGCCACATTTGCTATCACTTGAAGAAGGTACGTTATTGTGCTCAGTGTCTCATTATAGAGAATGAGGATTTTGTCAAAGATGATGCTGTCTTGATTTATACATTTAGGAGTTATGAGTTCAAACATCATGGTAATACATGAATAGAAGCACAGCTGGAAGATTCAACTTCTTCATCAAAATCGTTATACTCTATTTTCTTCATCAGTGATCACCACTTGGAGCCTACTGAGTTTGAGATTCAAGAGATGGTTAATATACTTTCCATGGGAAGCTTATTGTTCACATATTTAACCATCTGAGGGGAAGTGTTCACAAGTTGCATATTTACACAAGACCCCTATTTGATGATGACAAAAAGGGGAAGAATATGACACAGAAGATTTGCGACTTGTGGAGCCTTGGTGATATAGTATGGATTAAGGGGAAGTCTATATCTTTCATATTTTTAGTATTCCAGGGGAAGTTGTGCTTATATGGTTTGGTATTATCAACTGAGTCACCAATGAGAGTCTAATAGTTAGCTTATTAGTTTATGTAATAGTTCATAGTCGACTGATTAAAGTCGAATAGTTTATAGTTTATTAGTTTATGAATAAAAACCTTGTTTGTAACATTGTTGTTCTTATTTGTTATTCCGCTGCGTGATCAATGTTATGATATCCTAGATGGGCAAAATGATCTATGAAGCCTACAATTAAGGTTTCAACAAGGTTGTCAATTTCTTGGCAGGAGACTCATTTCTTGGCAATGCAAAAAGCAGACCATTGTGGCTACTTCTACTACAGAGGCAGAATATGTTGCTGCTGCAAGCTGTTGTGGGCAAGTTTTGTGGATTCAAAATCAAATGTTAGACTATGGGTTCAACTTCATGAACACAAAGATCTACATTGATAATGAAAGCACCATCTGCATTGTAAAGAATCCAGTATATCATTCCAAAACAAAGCATATTGCTATTAGGCACCACTTCATAAGAGATGCTTATGAGAAGAAACTTATTCAGGTGCTTAAAATCCACACTGATGACAATGTAGCTGATCTACTAACCAAGGCATTTGATGTTAGCAGGTTCCAGTTCTTGGTTGTTTCTATTGGGATGATAAATCCATAAGCTGCATTGGTTAAAGGGAGGCAATATGATGTGTTGTATAGTTTGTATGCAGTGTTAAGTATGAAGAAACATGTTAACCATAGGTGATGCATTTCAAGAGGTTTGATAGGATTTAGAGAGTCATTGAGAAGAAAAAAAAAAAAACAACCCCCCCCCCCCCCCCCCCCCAAGTAATTAATGGTAGGATAGCACTCATGTTACCTACATTGTTCATTCTTTGATTGGACACAGATAGTACCGACAGTGCAAAGTTAGTACCGTTGGGCAAAGTTTGTACCGCTATAGAGACGTTGAAGAAAAATACCGCCAAGGGTACAAAGTGTAAATTGAAACGGTTTCCTTGAAATTAGGTCTCCTAAACCTATATAAACCCATCTCAATTGCACAGTTCCTTACGCAATCTCTCTCAAATACTTTCGTATATACAAGCCCTAATATCTCTCTTAACGACGATCACTCTTTCGACTACAATGGCTGTTCTTGATTCATGTCCTAAGCATAATATGGTCGCGTATCTAGAGAAATTGTTACGGAATGCAGTGTTTCATGAGATTATTAATTTTCTTCGGCAGTTCCTATTCATCATGCTTCACGTAAGTCAGTTGCTTCTACTACATTTGTTAATAAGGTTTTGGGAGTCTGCTAAGTCAAAATAATCAACAATGTTTGGACATTACTGCCAAAGTACTGCCAAGTCCGTGTCTATCTTCTGTGGCAATAAATAAAAAGTGATCTTATTTTTGATGATGCTAATGGTAGAATCATTACTATGAAGGCTATATTTGATGCTATACAGCTTATGGGGTATGAGGGGGATTTAACAGTGTTAACATTTAACAAAGCTTTGTTTTCACCCTAATGGAGGTTTTTCTTTCATACAATAAATCATTGTATTAGTTTAAAAGCGCCTCGTGGGATTCAAATTTCCTACTAATATTGCACTGCTGTTATTTGCTTAACATCTATTCAGAAGTAAAAATTTTCTAAATTAATTTTTGATGGTATGCTTAGACATTTATGCAAAGAGAAGTTTGTTTCACATGTACCCAGTTTTATTTCCATCTTTTTAGATAAACAAAACTAGCTAATGTTCCTGTACCTTTAGATAATTTTCCTGTAAATGCTTTAAACAAGTAAGTCTTTTGCTTTCATGGTTAAAGGGTAAAAACATTTACCAGGAAGTAACCCCTTTTTTTGCTTCTATTTGTACAACCTTCTGAGGGATGGGGTGCTCCTTTAGAATAGACCTTCTGATAGTCTTCATACACCCGATCCTGCTCACCTAGTGAAGTAACCTCTTGTACACAGACATGATCGTCTTTTGCTCACATAGTGAGTACCTTTTGGCACGGTACTGTCCCATCCCATAGGACCTTCACTGTATACTATCATTCCGGATTCTATTCCAGAAAGTCCTGGGTGGAATCTGGGAGTATTTATTCCTGTGTATAATTCATTTAGGAATGAGGGTGTTATGACACTCTATAGTGGCAGATGATACTTTGTCTCTCTTTAGGTGCACAGGTTTCAGTTCAAGCCTAAGATATACAAAACTTGTAAGGCTCTGATAATAATAATGCTCAAGTAAGCATATAGCTTAAAATGGTAATCAAACACCACAGAGCATGGATGCAAAGTGTCTCCTTAAAGCAAAGATTGGCAAGAAAGAGATCCTCAAAGAAACAATGGGTGCACAAAGAGTCTGTATCAAAATAGGGGAGGAAGTTTGCTAAAGGTAAACCTTTAGTTAATAGAGATCCTCTATTTGATGAGATTCCTAAAGATACACTTGATCATATGGAAACAGAGAATGCTCAAGATGTGGGGAGGACAAGAGATATAGTGGGTGAAGAGAAGGAGAATGATGAAAATATACTTAGTACTGAAGATGTACTTAGTACTGACAAGGAGAAAGTTAGTACTGACAGACCAATAGTTAGTACTGACGGATCCAAAGTTAGTACTGACAGGCAAATTGAAGGTACCGATGAGCAAATTGAAGGTACCGATAGGCAAATTGAAGGTACTGATGAACAAATTGAAGGTACTGATGAGCAAAGGAAAGATTCTGATGATCATTCTGAAGAGGGAATTGCTACTCAAACTACTCAACCACCACCTACTTCTATAATATTTGGAGATGATGAAACAATAGCTAAGGTTCTTCTCAACATGAGTCAAGCCAAACAAATTGAAGGTACCAATAGGCAAATTGAAGGTACTGATGAACAAATTGAAGGTACTGATGAGCAAAGGAAAGATTCTGATGATCATTCTGAAGAGGGAATTGCTACTCAAACTACTCAACCACCACCTACTTCTATAATATTTGAGATGAAGAAAAATTGTAAGGTTCTTCTACAACATGAGTCAAGCCAAGCAGTTTAAGAGAGAAGAGAAAGGTGTAGAGTTGAAGGATATTGAAAGATTGACAGACCTGGCCTACTTCCACAAAGATCATCTTTGACATTAAAAGCCTCTTCTAAAATTGATCCAAAAGACAAAGGAAAGAGCAATAGGCAAGAGTGAAGGATGATATGAAATGAATCCGATGGTATTCCTAAAGCTGAGAAGAAGTTTAAACAGCTTGCAAGTGATGAAGAAATGGCTAGGAAAGTACAAGAAGAGTGGGAAGATGAAGAAGAAAGAAACAGATTAGCTAAAGAAAAAGCTACCAATGAAGCTCTCATAAGAAAATTTTGATGAAGAAAGGCAAGAATTGAGGCTGATAGATCTTCTTGCTGAGAAGCTTCAAAAAGAAGAAAGATGAGCAATTTACACTTAGAAGAATGAGCAAATTCCTCATGACAAATTGCTGCTCAAAGAAAATTCCTTGCTCAACAAAGATCAGAAGCTATCAGGAACTGACCACCTACAAAGAATCAACTGAGATATCAAATGATGACCTTCTGTAGCATGTAGGAAACTTCAAGCATTTCTGAATTAAAAACAGAAGTTTGAGGAAATACAAGCTCTGTATGAAAAGATTAAGAGGTCAGATGAAGATTTCATTTCTATTGGGTCTGCTGAAGATAAAAGACTGATCAAAAAGATAAATGAAAAAGGAATTGATTCCTCTAAAAATGAAATGGTCAAGGATGAGAGTAAAGAAGAAGAAAGTACTGAAGAGAAACTTGTAATAGGAAAAAGATGAAGTCAAGGAACAAAGAGATTAAGTACAAAAACACTTTTGGGGATGATTAGTGGAAATGAGAATGATGAGCTGAGATTACATTTTACAATAGCTCCAGTGAAGGAAAAAGAAGTAGATTATGAAATACTTGACAGGAAGTATCCTATCAAAGAATGGAAAACTGAGTGTCTTGGAACTAAACCACAAGTTGATAAAGCTAAACACTTAGAGGAGATTAATCAAAATGTGGTGATTAGAAGCAATGGACAAAAGAGATACTTTAGTACTCTGATGAGGGTGCTTTCCATATTTGATAGAGATGATTTGAATGTTGTATATCAACTGGTGATGGACAGATATCAAGATGAGATACCTGAAGGATTTGATAGAGTACTTTGGGGAGATTTGATGATTATGTTCAATCCAGATGATGAAGATAAGTTTTGGAACTCACAGCAGGATTGGAATATAGTGAGTTGGAAGCTACATGGTTCTTCAGGGGTACATACTTTAGTGACTGAGGCAGGATTAGTCATTCATATGCTTGTAGAGAAGAAGTATCCTTTGAGAAAGAAAGTACTGTTGCAAATGTTGGAATTAAAGTTGGAGTCTGAAGAAGACAGTACTATGGCATTAGAATTGATTAGATTTGTCAAGAAGCTACTTGCAGAGTTAGAACCTGAAGACTCTGATGGAGATGAGGAGGATCTTTGAGTGTTGGTGTCAAAACCACACAACAAATGGTCATCAGTTCACCATGCTTAACAGGCATAAGAACTGGCTAGTCCATAAGCAAACGGCTTGTGGTAAAGACTTCTCAAATCCGTTTATGGTTGACAATTTACCAAAAATTGTAGGGTTCTCAACTCACCTTGCTTCATTGGTGAAGAGTTGGCTAGTCCAAGATCAAACAGTTCTTGGTAAAGACTAATCAAATCTGTTGATAGCTGATAGTTTGCTAAAAACTATATGGTTTATCAATGCACCATGTTATGGCAATGAAGCATTGGCTAGTCCAAAAGCAAACGGTATTTGGTAAAGACAAATCAATTCCGTTGATGGTTGACAGTTTACCAAAAACTGTATGGTAATTAACTCACCATGTTTTTTAAATAAAGAGTTAACTATCCCAGAGCAAACGGCTACTGGTAAAGGAACATCAAATCCGTTAATGGCTGGTAGTTTGCCAAAAACTACAAAGCCAACTTAGTTGGATTGTTGCTGAAAAGATGTTGCAGTGTTGCTGAGAAGACAAAGTTGCTGCTGAAGATGGATAGTGTTTAAAAGCTCAAGAAATGGTAAAGTGTTTGGATACATCCTCTATGAACTAAAGAAGATAAATCTGAAGGAAACATGAAGTTAAAAGAGTTCAACATTCATGTTTAAGGGAGGATTGTTGGGAATTACGTTTTCCTAACTTAGTACCGACAGTACTAATAGTTAGTACTGACAGTACAAAATGTTAAGTACTGATCAGTTAGTTAGTACCGATAGTAGAAAATAGTTAGTACCGTTTAAGAGATATGTATGAGATATTTTAGGAAAAGATATGTACGCGTTTTGTAAGCCTGTTAGGGTTTATCCTTGGTCTATAAAAGGATCCCTCTTGGCATAGTTAGAGAGACGATCTCAATATACATCTCATACAAAGCATATCTCATAGTTAGTAATCTGTAATCACTCAAAACAGATTAATAGAAATTATTATTTAGTTTTTCATTGTTCTTCTTAGTACTTGTGTTAAGATTCCGCATTAACACATAGTATTCATAATCAGTGTTTCTACATAGTCAACTGTATTTATACATCTTGGCTATCATCCTTAATAGGCTGCAGAGATCTATTCAACAAGGGACTCACAAAGATGAAAGAAAAGTTTAAAAAGCCTTCAGGAATTCTTAAAGTTACACTACACAGGTACATAATGGAAATAATCCTAAGTAGTTTAGACTTTTGGTAAGTATAAAGTTATCCGACTGGCTAGTTACTAACAGATTAGTAAAAAATAGTAAGAAAAGCATAAAGTTACTGCTGTTGAGATAGAAGTAAAGACTGCTCAAAGTGTTGAAGACTAAAATATAAGCTATAGTAGTTAGTGCTACAAAGGCTTGTAGTAAATGATAAGACTGCAAGTTACATTTACCACTAGTTATTAAATATTATTACTGCAAGGTACTAAAGTTACTACTGCTATACTAATATACTACTAGCTTATGTTTATTAGTGCTGCTGGTGAAAAATTTTTATGCGCAAGGATTACAACTACTTGGAAGACTTTCTAACTGACAAAATGGATAAAGTAACGGGCATTAAAGAGAAAAATATTGTTTGATAACCAAGAATACATCGGATGAAGAATGTATTGATATATTTTTGTACAAGATATGCATAAAGTATTAAGATATTTATGACAAGATATACATAATGTATTTATGTTTAGAAAAGATTATGATATCTTAGGAATGTATTGTAAACCGACTAGGACTCCTTAGTCTATAAAAGGAGGCCCTAGGGTATTAGACATATATGCAAGTTCATAAGTTTTCATAGTTTTCAAGTCGATTCAGAAAAGAATCAAGGTTGTAAACCCTAGTACTAGTGAAGAGTACTCGTATTATTGATCTAATAATATTGGAGCGTTTGGTTATATCTTTGTTTATTCAAGATTACTGTTTTATTCATAATACTTCATGGTATTAAGGTGTAGATTCCGCATACACTTTAGTATATATACAAAGTTCTTACAACAAGTTATTTTGGATTTATCCAAGGTAATTTAACCTTAGACAACCTAAGGAATCGATCAAGGGTTGGGATCAACAATCTTGGTAAATCAAACCATAAGATAGTTTAAAAGAATCCCACACCATTCTTTTAAACTTAACAAGTGGTATCAGAATCTTGTATCTCTTTGAACTCTTGACCACCCTTTAAACTTAAAAGGACCTTGGGATCAATCCTTACATTTGAAGCTTCTTTATGTACCACTTTGATTAGATCAGGCTTGCTCATTGGCAATAGCTTTGCTTCCTCAACAGCCTTCTTGATCTTTTCCTCTTTGTCTAAGTGAGCTTGGATTTCATCATTTATAAGTTGGTATGTTTTCCCATGAATTTCATAAGGAACTCTAATTGGTTCATCAGGATCCTGATGAACTTTTCTTGATGCCGGCATAAGCTTTCTTGTTGGTTCTTTAGTGTCATCAGTAGCAATCCCTTTTCCTTCATCAGTCCTCTGAGTGACTTATGGACTTTCAGGTTGAGAGAGTAGAGTGATATCTATCATTGGGCCAGTGGGCTGAACTTTAGGTGGAGTGATGACAGTAGGTTGAGGAATTAGGAATTCAAGCGTGGTGTCAGTGAGTTGAACTCTTGATGAGGACCCAATCATTTCTAATTCACGATTGGGTCTTGTTATTCGAATTACAGTTGATATTGTTATTGCCCTTGATGCTCTTGCAGGCTCTTCCTCGGCCTTTTCTTTCTCAGGCTCTTTGGCTGGTTCTTTCTTTACTGCTTCATTAGTATCCGTATCAGCTTTCTCCCTCTCAGTGAGAGAAGGAGGTTCTTTATTGGCAGTGTGAGCAGAATTCTCCCCCCATAATTGCTGGACCCTCATTGATAGCAAGTGTTGTTATTGGCACACTGCTTGAGGGAGGAGTCTATCTTTTAAAGGCACCAACAATTTCAGACATCATAGACTTAATCTCAGAGGTGTCTTATTTAAGAAATGAAATATCAAACTGAATTGCAGCATGAGTAAGCTTAATATTCATCAGTCTGGGACCAAGAGACCAGGCCATAGACATGGAAGACTTGGCCCATTTGGCTAAGTGATCATTCTAAGCATCCACAACAACTTTAAGAGATGCAGTTAGAGACTTGAGACCAGAGAAATCAAAAGACTTCATCAAGGTGAGTAGCTCAGTATAAGTGGTTGAATTTTTTATGTAAGCTTCAGTGGCTTCAAGAACTTTCTTATTTAAAGCAGGGTCCTCCTTGACTGCATTATGAACTTCCCTGAGATTTTCAAGGATCTTCCTCATGCTTGTATTGTGATTAGATTTGAAGAGATTGAGAATTTGTTGAAAGTTCCTGAGAGCAGTATAATTGTTCTCATATTTTTTGAAACTTGTCTTAATGAAATCTTCAAGGCTCCATGTTAAATTAGCATATGAGACAACAACATCCTTATGTGTTTCTTAATGATCATCAGAAATCTGAACAAAGAGAATTGCTGCAAAGTCTTGAAGGTTTCTTACCAATTGCCTTTCAGTGATAGGCATGTAGTTTTCATAGGGCTTGAGAGATTTAAAGCAAGAGGAGGACTTTGAGTTTGATGCATCAGTCTTTTGGGCTTTGGAAGTTTTAGGCTGATCCTTGTTTGGTAATGGAGACTAATGTTCTTGAGACTAAGTCTCTTCAGTGGGAATTTCAGTCGACTCTCTAGAAGGTTTAGGAGACTGGACTTCTTCTTCAGCAGCTTATTAGATGTCTTCATCCATTTCATCTCCAGCCTCAAAAACAGTATCTTCACGTTCTTTAATGAGTTCATCATCAGAGAGCAAAAGAGCTTGAACATCAACAGCAACTGAGAGTATTAGGGTATGAGTATCTGGCTCTACTTTAGAAGAAGTCTTGCCTTTGTTTTGGTCAGGGACCGATTCCTCAAATCCAGCAGACTGGATCTGGTCCGCTTGGTCCTCAGTATCAGCCCTTGAGAGAACAATAATAGGAGGGGTTTGTGATTCCATATCAGCGAGTGGTTTATTCTCTCCGAGTCTTTGTCCTTACATGACCCTTCAGGTAAAGGCTTGGTTTTACCAGTACCTTCATCAAAAACCATGGAATGCAATCCCTTATCAGCAGGCTAAACATTTCCCCTTAAGTCTTTGGGATCTGTAGTTGTACCCTCAGGAAAAGGTTGTAATTTACAAGTGCCCTCATCGAGTGGAGAATGAGATCCCTTAACAGCGAGTTGTGTAGTTCTCTTTGTATCTTGGGGATGAGTAGTTTTGCCTGAGGAGACTAATTGGGTTTTCTCAGAATCCTTCGTTGGCACACTGGTGGTGTTACTTGGGTCTTAGGGGTGGTATTTTTGGACTTAGGCTTGTTTCTCTTCTTAGAGAGTGCTCCTGAAGCCTCAGGGCCTTGTGACTTGGGTAAGGTTGGAGTCACAGTGTGAGACTTATCTTTCTTTTTCTTTACAGAAAAAAAAGTAAAGACACTAAGGTTTCATGATTGTTCACAGCAATTATGGAGGTCGTCAATTCAATAGGAGTGACTTTGGATGGGTCTTTTGAAAAGTTAAAGTTACTCAGGATGACAGGACAACTCCTAAAATTTTCATCCTGAGTGTAGTTGGAACCCAATAACACTTCTAGGGCACATGAAACAAATCTAGGATAAGAAACGTATTTCTGCCTAGACTTGTTTGTAAGCATGGTTACAAGATCACTGTAAATGATGTCTCCTATGTCGACCTTTTT
The DNA here is from genome assembly GCA_026074375.1 of Tanacetum coccineum. Taxonomy (NCBI): domain Eukaryota; kingdom Viridiplantae; phylum Streptophyta; class Magnoliopsida; order Asterales; family Asteraceae; genus Tanacetum; species Tanacetum coccineum. The sequence continues at coordinate 9,604 of BQNB010021956.1, read as the reverse complement.
ACTTATGAGGAGACAGTAGGCTATCACTTGTTGAATAGAGTTGATACGTTCAGTGGATGAGTAATTCCCGTCGAGGACTTGAATTACAAAAGTAAACAAGATCCTCCAAGCCACATGAAAAGCAGTTTTCAGGACGGGTGTCCTATCTAGTAGAATTAGATTCTCAATTTTTTTGGCTAATTCAGCCTTCATAGCCTCAAGGGAGGGATGAGACACATAGGTGCCTTTATTGTAATCAAGACCAGTGGATTCAACAAAGGTTTTGAAGTGAAGGGTCAATGATTTTTTTCCATTTATCACTGTGAACTTGATTTTGTACTCTTTAAGAGGGAGAACCTCAGAGTCATTAGCAGGTGGGTGTGGGTCATAAGCAATAGCAGTACACCAAAACTTTTGAGGAAGTTTTGGTATATCATTGAGGGTGTTCTTGTAAAAGCCTCAGCCAAAGGACAGTTCATCAAAAATTTACAAATTTCTTTGTAAGCTGGGGCGATTTGTAGATAACTAAAATTACCCACAACATTGTTGTTATGAAAAACTAGTGATTCAACAGTCAAATCATCACATTTATTGGCATATTTGATTGCTTGGTTAGCTGCCATTTTAGATTTTTTATTTTAAAAGGACAATGGCAATATCAAGAACCAAATAGTCACAAGTTGAATCCAACTTTGATTGCTGCCGTGAAATTCTTGATATGTTATCAAGGTGGAAAAACACTAAGATGGATATCTTAGATGCTAACACAACTTTGAGCAAATAAAATAGTTTGAAAAATGATGTTTTACCTAAAAAAACTTGAAGAACACACACACTTTTGGTTGAGAGAAAATTTTAGCATAGTTTATTTTGCTTTTGTAAATTTGTGTGTTACTTCTTTTGTATGGGGGTATTTATTGGAGAAGGTGTGAAAAACATTTTAATATTTTAAACTTTTTATTTTAGAAAAAGTTAAAAACATTTTGGTATCTACATTTAATGCCACTACCCACCACTTGCAATATCCCTCTTTTTTGGCTATAGTTTAGCCATTTTGTGTCATGTACTTTTGCAGGCATGATGAATGGATAACAGTTAGGTAGCAATGAAAAGTCATATTGGGAAGGGATTTTGTTTGTGGGAGTGTGCATTAAATGCATGGTGGGACATTTAAGTGTTATATGGGAGAATTAGGGACCCATGACTATTAGATGACAGCTAGATAAGGAATATGTGTTCCTTATTTAATGTATTCAGTCACCAACCTAGGACATTTAAGTAACTAAAGACTTAGAGCATTTAATTACTTCATTGAATGTGTCCCTCAGTGTCATGGGAGTCATATTGTTTCGGGGAGAATGTTTCAGGGAGAAAGAAGAATAAACACCACCCGAAACATGTTTGATCATAGAGACTAGTCAATCAATATCCAGCATGCCTATCTCTGCTTTCAGTCTTATGAAAGTAGGTTCATCCAGGGGTTTGGTGAATATATCAGCTAGCTGATATTCAGTAGGGATAAAGTGTAATTTAATATCTCCTTTAAGGATGTGGTCCCTGATGAAATGATATCTTATATCAATATGCTTGGTTCTTGAATGAAGGACTGGGTTGTTGGATATAGCTATGGCACTGGTGTTGTCACAAAAGATGGGTACCATCTTGTAATGGATGTCATAGTCATTGAGTTGAATTTTTATCCATAGAATATATTCAGCCACAAATGAGGATATGGCTACTAACTACTGTTTCTTAGCACTCCAACAAACTAGTTTGCCTCCAAGTATTTGGCAGGCAACTAAGGTTCTTTTTCTGTCCATATTACAACCAGCATAGTATGAGTCTGAGTATAGCTTAAGATCAAATCTTGAGCATTTTGGATACCATAGACCAAGGGATGGAGTACCTTTCAGGTACCTAAAGATTATTTTCATAGCAATGAGATGTGATTCTTTTGGACTGGCTTGATATCTTGCACATAGACAAGTTGAGAATTGGATATCAGGCCTGGTTGCAGTTAAGTACATAAGAGACCCAATCATTCCTCAATACAGGGTCTCATTGACTAGTTTATTAGTAAGATCAGGCCCTAAATTGTTTGGAGGAACCATTAGAGTCTTCACTGAGGAACTATTAAAAATTTCATATTTCTTTAGTAAGTTCCTTGTATACTGTTCTTGACAAATGTATATTCCTTTATCATCCTGATTGATTTGCAATCCAAGGAAGTAAGTGAGTTCTCACATCATACTCATTTCAAATTTCTTTGTCATCAAATTTTCAAATTGTTTACAAAGTTTATAACTTGTTGAGCCAAATATGATGTCATCCACTTACACTTAGACAAGGAGTACTTCTCCTTTGGATCTATAGATAAACAAAGTGTTATCTATTCTTCCCCTGACAAACTTATTTTGAATAAGGAAAGTAGATAGAGTTTCATACCATGCCCTTGGTGCTTGTTTCAGTCCATAAAGGGCTTTGTCAAGCTTACAGACGTAATCAGGGAACTCACTACTTTCAAAGCCAGGAGGCTGTTTCACATAAACTTCTTCTTTTAGTTTTCCATTTAGGAAGGCAATTTTGACATCCATTTGGAAAATATGAAATTCATGTATGTAGCAAAGGCAAGAAAGATCCTGATGGCTTTCATTCTTGCCATTGGTGCAAAGGCTTCATCATAGTAAATTCCTTCTTCGTGACTATAACCTTGTGTAACCAGTCTAGCTTTGTTCTTGGTGACAATTCCATGTTCATCTTTCTTGTTTCTGAATACCCATTTAGAGCCTATGGCTATTTTTCCATAAAGGAGAGGAACAAGAGTCCATACTTTGTTTTTATAGGATTGGTTCAGTTCTTCTTGCATTGCATCAACTCATCATGGATGCTTCAGTGCCTCATATACCTTTTTGGGTTCTATATCAGAGAGAAAGTCAGCAAATATACATTCACTAGATGAGGTAGCTGTAAGCTTTTCAACTATGCTTCTTGTTAGCATTCTGTCACCAGGATTACCAATGATATTTACAAGCTTAATATGTTGATCTCTTGACCATCTATCATGAGCAATAGGATATGAACTTGTTGTTGGGTTCCGTTTCTGAGCCCTTCAGTCTTTCAGTAGATTTAAACATAAAATCCCTTAAGTTACTCAAGCTGAAGTAGTTTAGTTTGAGATGTTAAAGTTCCTTCAACATCAGCTCTTCAGGTCCTTAGAAGATTGGGAAGTATATTTACTTCAGTGTATGCAGCGGTACAGAAACTGAAGAAGGCCTTTGGTTGGAGCTTCAATTCAGCTTGGTTGACAATTCCAAGCTGAACGTAGTCTATCTCCTTAACAGAAGCTGAAACATAATTTTCACTTCTAGAAGGTTTACAAGGCGAGAAAAAGATTGCTTTATGCCAAAAGGAATAAAGCAATCTCCCTTGGAAAAGATGCTTCTAAAGTCATCAGAGAAGTACATTCGATTTTCCTCAAAGGACTGTACCTGGTACTCTAAAGCATGTCAATATTTAATGTTATCTCAACCACCCATTGGATGTGTGACACGCATACTAGGTTAACCTGTAAACCCTAATCTCTTTGCCTATAAAAGGAAAGAGATTCTCAGAGTAAATGTTATCTCTTCCAATTAATGTGAAAACACATTAAAAAGTTCATTTATCTCTCAAATAAACTGACTCGTACCACTGAAAGCTGAAGCTTCAGTTTTGGTCATAACAAGTTTGTTTTCTTAAACTCTTAACATAGGTTAAAGTTTAAGTTCGAAGGAGATAACACCCCAATTGCCATTCAACCACCTTGCTATTCTGCAAGCAAGGTATGTCATAGATTCTTTATTTGATTCTAATAAAAGTCTATACGTTGAAAAGTACTTATGTTTGTTTTAAACTTGTTCTTTATATTGTTTATATATATTTGTTTAAAACTTACTTTGTTGCTATGAAAACTGATTAGTTTAAAGTTGATAAACCTTATATCAGATTTCAAGGGACCAACAAGTGGTATTAGAGCCTTCTGGTTTATAAAATCTCGTAAAAAAGGATGTATAAAGGCTCAATATTTTTAAAATCAAGATCCATCTTAAATGGCAGCAGTAGAAGTACCACAGACTCTTGAATACAGGGGTGACCAGATAAATGCAGCTCCTGTACTAGAGGTGGAAAATTTCACCAATTGGAAAAAGAGGTTCATGTGCCACATTATTGGTATTGAACCTCAATTTGAAAATATCATCAAAAATGGTCCTTTTATCCCTATGATAGCTGGTCAAAGGAAGCCAGAAAATCAATTAACTAGAGATGAGAGAAAGGCTGCTAACTTAGATCAGCGACTCAAAAGTCTCATCATGTTTGTTCTTCTAGATGACCAAATGAACTCTGTCATAAACTTTTTAACAGCTAAATTAACATGGGATGATCTGATACTGTATCATGAGGGCCCCTTTGATGTGAAAGAAAGTAGGGTCATGGACTTGAAATTGTGCTATAACACCTTCAAATTCAAAGAAGGTGAATCTCTAACACAAACTTTCACCAGATACAAAGCTTTGATGAATGAGTTAGTAAATGATGGAATCAAACTTTCAAAGCTTGAGATAAATACTGGTTTTATAAATGGGTTGCCAAAGAAGTGGCTAAGTTTCTGCCAAAGTCTCAGAAACACAAACAATGTGAAAGATTCTGAGCTTGCTTCTCTATTTGGTAAACTCAAATATGAAGAAAACCTTATAGACAATATTTATAAGACTGAAAAGAACAAATGTCTTGTCTCTGTAACACCTCTGTCAACTGCTTTCTTCTCTTCCTCTATTGTCCAGGACTCCCAAGATAGTCTTGATGATGAAGAGGATACAAGAAGCAGTCATGAGTATCTGAATGATCTAGAGGAAGAATACCAACCAAGAGCTCTTTTAGTAAAATCTAAAAGATTCTTCAAGAAAGGTACTCAAAGGTTCAGCAGTGCAAAAGCAACTGACCAAACTAAAATTCACAAATGTAGCACTTTGCAAGAGATTGCTGGTCAAAAACTTCACTCTCCACATATCAGTCACCCTTTCAACCAAAACCTCTTAGTTCTTCACAGCACAAACCTGAACTAAGACCTACCAAAGACTTTGAATCTAAATACAGCAAAGTCAAGGCTAAACTGGCTCTCCTGAGTTAAAGCTCTTCAGCCTCTAAAGCCTTCATGGTAAAGAATAAAGGTCTTATCGTTGAAGCCTATGAATGGGATAAAGAATAAGTGTCATCAGATGACAATGAGATGGTGTAAGTAAGAGTACTCATGGCACTAGCTGAAGAAAATGATGCTGTCAACAAAGAGGAGGATAATAATGATAGAAAAGTCTGTCTAGATTATTTGTGTACTGATCTTAACTATGTTGAAGAACAAAGAAGTAACCTTTTGTCAAAACATAGAAATCTTGTTCATGAACTGAATGCATGCAAATAACAGCTTTTGGTATTAAAACAAGCAAATCTTGATTTTCTTACCATGCAGCATGTAAACACTAAAATTCTCAAAGAGAATAAAAACTTAAGAACTAAACTAAAAGAGCTAAAAGCAATCACTAAAACATGACTTAACAGTTATAACAAAGTAAATCAGTGTATCAGTAAACAAATTCCCTCTCAAAAGAAGAGAATTCTAGGAGTTGATTACCTCACTAAAGATCCCTCTAGTTCAGGGCTAAAAGACCTAGTCTTTGTAAAATCTTTAGCTAATGACACAAAAGTGACCATACCTGGTGTTGAAAGACCCTAGTTGTCCGAAGCTGAAGGTTTTATTCTGGCAAATCATGATACTGGTAGGATACTCCCGTCTGAGTCACAAAGAAATACAACTGATCCTTCAGTTGCTGTCACTGACTCTTAAGCGACTGATTATGATTCAACAGATAAATCTTCAGTCTGTAGCACCCTTCTTCCTCCACTAAAGAAGTTGGATGGTGCTGAACCTATTTCTGGACCAAAGACTATCAAATTAATTTTGAGGTCAAAATCCACTTTCAAAGCTGAAGCTTTAAAAGGTGTCATAATAAATGAACCATCCTCAGCTCCTACTAAGGATAACAAAAGCTCTTCAGCTTCAAAAGTTCACTCAGCTCCTGCTGGTAAACTAAAGAGTGTGAAAATTGAAGATGATCCTCCCTTAGCTATTATAATGAAAGAACTAAATAGCTTAAAATTACAAGTTAGCATGAACCAGACATCTCACTCCAAAAATAATTAATCACAACACACACCTCAAAACAAATACAAAACACAATTCAAAAGGAGTTGTGAGCTATGTGGCATAATCAATCATCTAACTGAAAATTGTTATAAGGTTCTATTTTTCAAAAAGTGTGAGAGAACTGATCACAGAACTTGTGATCATGCCAAATACATTTCTACCAAGAACATGTCTCAACATCTCAAAAGTCTAGGTAGAATGTATTCAAGACCTAACATCCTAAGACCATCAAAACGCTTCTTTCCACCTTGCATTCACTGTGGTGGTATAGATCATTTATCCAATGAATGTTTGTACTATCCCATATGTAAGCTATGTGGAAGTTATGATCATGACATAAATGGTCATAACAGGATTATCTCTCTAGAAAGAGAGACCAATCTAAGAAATCCTTAACATGCTTTCAAAAAATATGAAGCTTGTAGTAGTCCAAATCATACCACAACTGATCACAATGACATTGAATGGTTCAAAAGAGGTGAAGCACTTCAAGCCAAAAAGGCTAAAGCTCTAAAATCAACTAGAGCTAAATCATCAAATGCTAACAGATCCAAGACTCCTACTAAAAGGTAGGTTTCTAAGCAAAACTAACCAGTTGAACGTATTTGTGCAGTGTGACATCAGGAAGCCCATCTGGTACATGGATAGTGGATGCTCAAGGCATATGACTGGTGTCAAAAGTTACCTACATAAATATGTGGAACAACCAGGACCTAAAGTGGTGTTTGGAGATGACTCTACATGCACAATTGAAGGTTATGGCTCTATCAAATGTAATGGTATAGTTTTCATAAAGGTAGCATTTGTAAATGGCCTTAAATATAATTTAATTAGCATCAGTCAACTATGTGATGCTAAATATATTATTCAGTTTGATGAGAAAAGAGGAACAATCTTTAACTCTAACAAGGAAATTATTATGATCGCTCCTCGAGTAAGAGATGTATATGTTCTTGACATGACATCTTCTGCTCAAGAATCTTGTTTCTTTGCCAAAGCTTCTGAAAATCTCAACTGGCTTTGGCATAAACACTTGCTCATCTAAACTTCAAAACAATCAACAAACTGGTAAAATAAAATCTTGTTATTAGTCTTCCCTTACTTGTCTACTCAAAAGATAAACCATGTTTATCATGTGAAAAGGGAAAGCATCATAGGGCTAGCTTCATAACAAAATAGACATCTTCTATCAAGAAATGTCTTTATCTTCTCTACATGGATTTATTTGGACCTGTAACTCCTAGGTCCATTAACCATGAAAAGTATACCCTTATCATTGTTGATGAGTACTCAAGGTACACCTGGGTATACTTCTTGAAGAAGAAATGTCAAGCACCTGAATCCTTATGTACTTCATCAAATGAGTTGAAATCAAAAATGAAAATCAAATCAAAAACAATCAGATACTGACAGTGAGTTCTAAATAGAAATAGCACTTGTCAACTTCTGTGATAAAAAAGGGATGTCTCAAAACTTCTCTTCTCCTTACACACCTGAACAAAATAGTGTTGCTAAGAGGAAAAATAAAACCCTCATAGAATCTGCAAGAACAATGCTTTCGACTTGTCTTTTCTAACAATTATTGGACCGAAGCTGTAGCCATTGCATGCTATAAACAAACAGATCCACCAGTGTGAAAAGATCATCTCAAAACTCCTTATGAAATTTTTCGTAAGAGAATCCCAAACATCAATTTTCTTCTTGTCTTTGGATGTCCAGTTTACATCCACAATCATAAAGATCATTTAGGAAAATTTGATAAAAAAGCTGATGATGGTTATCTTCTTGGATACTCACTCGTCTCCAAGGCATTCAGAGTCTTCAACACTAGAAGACAACAAACTAAAGAAACCTATCACATCACATTTGATGAAAGCCCTAAGGCTATCAAATTCTTAAAACCCTCTACAATGCTGAATCAGAAAGATATCCACCTGATGAATATCTTCATCCTTATGAACCTTATCAAAGGTATTAAACAAACATCAATGATGTGTCCTTTATAAAACCTTATGAATGTCCTAAACCAGTGGTTCTTGAAACTAAAGTTTCATCTGATCAAAATGATAAAACAGATAAAAATGATCAACCTGTTTAAAATGATAAAATATTAAATGATGATCATTTTGAACATTCCAATCACACCAATGATGAACAAATCATTGATAGTCTCCCAAATACTGAAGACAATAAGATCTTTGAATTCTTATCCTCTCCAAATATAGAGGACACTTCAACACAAAATACTACAATCCCAAGTCCACTCTTACATGTTCTATCAATGGTCACTCTAGCTCCTCAAGACAGATGGTCTCAAGACAAGCACATTGAGCTCGTAAATATCATTGGTAATCTAGGAGCAGGAATGCTCACAAGAGCCATGGCTAAACAACTCAGTGCTGCTTCAGCTTATGAATGTCTCTTTCTAGATTTTCTCTCTAAAAAAGAACCTAAAAGGGTCTCTGAAGCATTAAAGCATCCTGGATGGGTTGATGCTATGCAAGATAAACTAAACTAATTTGCCAGAAACGAAGTCTGGACATTAGTTCCTGCACCCTATGGCAAAACAATAATTGGTTCAAGATGGGTTTTCAAGAATAAAAGGGATGAAACTAGAATAGTTATAAAAAACAAGGCAAGGCTTATAGCTCAAGGCTACAATCAGCAAGAAGGCATAGATTATGATGAGACTTTTGCTCTAGTTGAAAGACTTGAAGCTATCAGAATCTTTCTTGCCTTTTTCACTTACATGAACTTCATAGTTTATCAAATCGATGTCAAAAGTGCATTTCTCAATGGTAAACTAAAAGAAGAAGTTTATGTAAAACAACCTCCAGGTTTTGAGAGCAATGAATTCCCTAACCATGTTTACAAACTAGACAAAGTCCTTTATGGACCTAAAAAAGCTTCACGAGCATGGTATGAAACTCTCTTAACCTTTCTCACCGAACATAAGTTTGTGAGAGGAAAGATAAACAACACCCTGTTTGTCTACAAAACTCAAACTGATGTGATTCTGGTTTAAATCTATGTTGATGATATTATCTTTGGGTCCACAAGCACAAAATTATGCAAACAGTTTGCTAAACTGATGACTCAAAGATATAAAATGAGCATGATGGGTGTCCTCACCTACTTCCTTGGATTTCAGATTAAACAATCTAAAAGAGGCATTTCAATCAACCAAGAAAAATATATCAAGGATCTGCTAAAAAGGTATGACATAAATGGTTCATCAGTGAAAACTCCAATGGTACCCCCTAACAACTTAGGACCTGATCTTAACGGTAAATCTGTAAATAAGACTCAGTATAGAGGTATGATTGGATCACTAATGTATCTAACTACAAGCAGACCTGACATTCAATTCTCAACTTGTCTTTGTGT